>PVKA01012317.1:0-58188 GCA_004027165.1 Ctenomys sociabilis
GCGCTGTCTCTGGCCGGTCTCAGGAGCTGGGCGGGGGCGGGCGGGATCGACTTCAGCTTTTTTAAAAAGTCAGATATGGACTTTGACTACTGATAATGTATCTGTATTGATTCATTAATTGTAAGAAACATATCAAACTCATAAAAAATGTTGATAATATAGAAAACTGGGTGAAGGGTATTTGGAAGCTCTCTACTATTTTTACTATTTTTCTAGGAGTCCAAAATAATTTTAAAATTACGTTAAAAATAAGTTCAGATTTAGTAAACTAAACTTTACTTGAAATGAAGAAAATCATTAAGTGCAAATGATATATTATTTCAGCAACAGAATGTATCAGTGGTATGGTTGAATAGCATGCATGTTTTTGTACAAATTGTTCCAGTTGATGAAAAGCCCTTTCTGACTTTGGGTAGAATTTTGTTCAGCAAGTATTTTCATCACAGATTGAATGATTGAGTCATTGATCCTAATAAAAAAAAAAAAAAAAGTGATTTAGACTTTAGATTTTCAAAATATCAAAATTTTAAATGCACTAACAGTGCTTTTATTCAGTAACTTCCAGAACTCCAAAGCATTGCTGAAGTCACTGGTTGGACCTCTTTCTTCCAAGAAACATGACTGGGGACAGGGTGGGCAGCCTCCTGCGGTGCATGCAGGAAGCAAGAGGCGAGGTTGGAACGGCTATTGCACAATGCTTTGGACTCTGGATAGCCAAGGCCCCTACGGGTTTCAGTGACTACCCAAACTAGCTTATCCTGCAAAAGAACTTCCTAGAAGATGCTGGGCTAGCTTATAGATGCTGACAGGAAAGGGCAGGGTACGCCTGAGTTTTCAGAATAAGTAGGCCCAGCATCACTGTCACCTCCAGACTCTTCTTCCCACAGTTCCCAGCAGCTTCATACCATTTAAAAGGAATTGTCCCATGAACCAACCAGTTCCAAGCTCAGAGGCTCCTAACAGAAGCTGTGGTTGGGTCCCTGGATCAGTCAACTCCAGTTCATCCAGAAGTTATGGATTTGGCCACTGCCACTGACCCTTGTATACTGAGGGCTGGTTGTAGACAGGGGAAGTTGACAAGACTGGGGCAGCTATTTTCTATAAGAAAAAAAAATGCAATGCCTAGGACCCCACCTACAAAGCAGTACACCCTTAGGATTTTTACCTTAGGAGGATTCACTGTGACAGAGCAGAGAGGAGTAGTGCTCATGTCCCCTTCCCCTCCTATCACTTGTCATCAGCCCAGTACCCCTGCTTATTATCTAAGCTTTCTCCAGGCTTCTTGTTCCAAACTGTAGTCTCTATTCTAGTCCTGGAGCACATGCTACTGTCTGTGCAGTGTGACCTGGCATGGCCTGAGGACGAGCATCGATGGAAGCTGCTCAGCCTGTCCTGTGCCCTTGGAGAGCATGCCAAATGGGCGTGAGTGGACTTGGGAGCACAGGGTGACGGCCTAGAAAGCCAGCCCAAGCAGAAAATGGACACCAAGAGAATACGAAAGGAGTGCTCAGTTTCTGGTTAAAGCTTGTGTGCAAAGCCCAGACGTGGCCCTTTGGGTCCTGTGAGGTAACTCTGTATCCTTCCAATAAATCTTTCTGCCCAAGCCAACTGGAGTCACTTTCTGTTATATGAAACCGAGAGAAGACTCACTGTTGGGATCACAGAGTCACGGAGCCAAGGACAGAGTCCTAGGTAACATTAACATTTTACTGGGGCAGCAGAGAAAAGTCTTACAAAGACGAAGAAGCAGCAACTGGAGGTGGCAGAGGAGCTACAGCCTCATCCCTCCCCTGTTCCCTGCTTTGCTTGACCTTGTACTATAATTCAGCTCTCATCTCCCAAGTTACAGTCACTCTCAGACAAGTCACCAAGGTGCCACCCGTGGCCAACTTATGGCCGCTCTCAGATCTTATCACATTGTCCCTTCTCCTGGGTCTGAACTGACACCTGTGCCATTGGAAGCCTCCTGTAGCTTCTGTGACATGGGTCTCTTGTGGAATTTCTGTGCCCAATGTTTTCCTACTGTTTCTTCTCCTTTCCCCTCCTACAGCCACCCCCAAAGTGGTAGTATTTTCCAAAGTCCTGTAATTGGCCAATCTTCTTAATCAGCACATTCTTCAGGGTTGATTTCAGCCAACTGCCAGGATTTCAGCTCTTGCCTTTATATGTATAACTCTACAAACAATCCTTTATCTTTGACCTTGACCTCTACTCAATTCTGGGCCTGTGTTTTCATTTGCTGGTCAGACCTCTCCACCTCAGTGCCAATGAATTCAACTAAAATCAGACTCATTTCCCCCTAATTTTCCAAATTGGTTCCTATTCTGTGTTTTCTATTTCTGTGATGGCAACCTCCTTGGCCAGCCCCCACCCCAAGCTGTCATCCAAGCCAGCTGCCTCAGAGTCATTTCAGATCTCTCCATCTTCCTTGGCTCTGACATCCAGCCAGTCGCCAAATCCTTTTGAGCCTGTCTCTGTAAAACATTGATGACATTTTTTTCCATTGTCCCCGGCCTCTGCCCATGTGCATATTCCCCATCCAGCCCTTCCATCCAGTCATTTGTTCTTCTATTTTTTTCTTATAAAGATGAGTAAAAGATGTGCAAGTAGGCTCATAAGGAGCAGGCCCCGCTGTCAGGACATTTTAGTTGGCACGTCAGTGATCTACCCAGAGCACAGACAAAATGACTTTTTCTCCTGCTCAGAAGCCTGCAATGGCCATCTTGTCTACTGGGTAATATGCAGACCTGTAATGTGTCATTCAAGTCCCTGTATAATGTGGTTATCAACTTTTATTTTCAGTTTCATTGTTCACAGCTGTCTCTGCCATGTCATGCCACAGCCAGAAAAGCACACATGTGCACAGGCCCTTCACCTAAAAATACTAAAATGGCAGTAGGCAGTTGCTCAAATTAGAAAAGGGAATTAATATCTGATAATAGGAAAGTGTAAGCACAAAAATTAATTTAAAAATTATAAAGGACTACTTTCATCCTCACAAGTATTTTTTCCCCCTTTACTGTTGTCTCATTTGAATAGGAAGGTAAGGACTGATTATACTGGGGTTTTTGCATCTGGATTTAATTTCATCCTTAAAGCTATTGAGCTAAGTACTAGCCATTTTATACATACATACACACACACATATATATATATATATATATATATATATATATATATATATATATGCTAAGTACTAGCCATAGTCCTATTCAGTTACTGTATAACATGGCTCCATATTTTGTAGCGATTGTGCTTTATTGATAGCTTATACTACTTTACACAGGTTCATTGGCCAACACAGTTCAAGTCTAACATTTAGTAGGCATTAAAAATTGATTTCTAGGGCTGAGATGTAGCCCAGTAGTAAAGTATTTGCCTAGCACACAAGAAGCACTGAATTCTAACTGTGGCACTAAAGAAAACACTAATAATAATAACAATAATAATAATAATAATCACATATTAAAAATCACCAAAAATTACATTGACTTATCAAGTTCAAAAGACAATGGTTAAGACAAGCTAGAGGCTCTAAAAGTACTACCCAAGGAGAATGAGTTCCAGAAATACTCTGAACAATGGAAGCTGCACTGATGTGTGGGCAGCCGCACCCTCAAGGCGATACTCACCAGGTAGTTACATTCCGAATAAAGCGTCTCACTGATCGTTGTACTTTACATTCACATTATACTTATAGACTTGCAATTCACAGTCATTAAAAATAAACTGTTTCTTTCTAGGCTTGTAACTTTTGAGATTTATTTGGAACTAGGCAGAATTAGGCAGTTAAAAAAACAAAACAAAACAACCTAGAATACACAGATTGAAATTCAGTGCCACTAGATATAGCAGCTCACGAAGTGACCTTTCTTAGAAAACAAATTTAAATTGGATTGTCCACTTGGATTGAAAAGTAGCCCAAACCATTTAACACAATAAAATAGAGTGTATCCAATTTACACTTCTCTTACATTGAGTTAATAAAATACTCATAAATGTGAATAAAAAGAACATTGTTGTAATTTCAGAAAAAATGCCAATTAATTTACATGGAAACAAACTGAAATTCAAATATAGCCCCTATCTTATGGTTGACTGAATCTTAAAAACCAAAAGAAGAAAAACAGTTAAGTTGTCAAAAGTATGTGACTTCAAAAAGAGCAATTTCAATAATATTGAATTTATAAAAAAAAAAATTTGACCAACGGGCTGAAAATATATTATGTTTATTGTCATAGCAACAGTCATTGTAAGGTAGAAGGTAGGTTTGGGTATCTTTCTTATTTTAAATAAGGAAGGCAAGCTTGATTTTAAATGACTTTTCGAAGGTCAAATGTGTCAGAGATGGTGCTTGAATCAATTTCTTTACTAAGATTTCTCTGTTGCCACTGATACTGTATTGCTCATGGGGGGGGTTGTTCATTTTTTTCTTTCTTTCTTCCTTTTCTCCTTCCTTTCTCTTTTCTCTATTATACCCACAAATAGAATGACATAAACTGGACTGTTTAAGTTTCCATCTGACCTGCTTCTAGGCTAATAACCAAACATATATTCAGCAGAACACCTGTCCCTGCCCATCATTGCAAATGGAAACTAAAATACCTGGACCTCTGTCTTTCATCACAAGTGGTGATTTTTTTTTAAGCCATTATCTTCAAATACTCATTTTGCCACATTCTTAAAGTGTCTTTTATCAGACTCTAGTTGCCCATATCTTACATCAGTGACATTATCAGACGTTTCACATTCTCTTCTTTTTATCCTACTCTTCTTCCTCCTTTCTCTCTCTGTTTCAGTTGGATAATTGCTACTCTTACTCATTACCCAGGGGGAATGAAAAGTGGTACAGACACTTTGGAAGACAGTTGGAGAGTTTCTTACAAAGCTAAACATAGTCTTTCTGCATCATCCAGTCATCACGTTCTTAGGTATTTTGCCCAATTAATTTGAAAACTTATGTCCACACAAAAATGTACATGTGACCATTGGATGGCTGCTTTTTTTATAATTGTCAAAACTGGAAAACATCTAAGATATGCCTTCTAAGAAGTGAATGGCTGTACAGTCCTTAAAATGCAAAAGTGATACTCTTGAAACCCATCAATTCCTGAAAATAAGGACAGTGTGAGAAACTCCAAGAGGAGAGGCGGGCTAAAGCGCCTGCTTGGGCAAGCACCCAGGGACCAAGGTTTGATCTCTGGCATCACATGCCACACTATCTCCACCCCCAGGGCACACTGAGCCAACCACACACACAAAAAAAAAAACTTTCAAGAGGTGCCTAAGGAATCATGGTGACTAAATATGATCTAGTAGCCTAGGTGAGATCCTGGAACAAGATTTTTAAGCAAAAACACAAATTACATCAAGTGCAGACTTTAGTAAGTAATAACGTCAACATTGGCTTATTAACTATAGCAAACTATGTAATTAAAATATTAGTAAGGGAAGCTCAAAAGATGGTATGTAGGAATTCCTTGTACTGTCTGCACAATCATTGTAGATGAATTAGTTTTTTAAAATTTCAGGCCAGGAAAATACTTCAGCAACATAAGCACCTGCCTGACAAGTGCAAGGGCTCAAGTTCAATCCCTGGTGCCACAAAAAAAAAAAAAAAAAGAAAAGAAAATTTTCACATCTTACTGTATGGCTGAAGTTATACACCCCATCACTAAATTTATATTAAAAGTTGTTTATTAAAACTATGCCAGGACCGGGCGTGGTGGCGCATGCCTGTAATCCCAGCACTCGGGAGGCTGAGACAGGAGGATTGTTGTGAGTTCGAGACCAGCCTGAGCTACAAAGTGAGCTTGAGGCCAGGCTGAACTGCATAGTGAGACCCTGTCTCAAAAAGACAAAAAAAAAACTATGCCAAGAGACCACATAGCTTTTCAAACTGATAGAGTACATTATCAAAAACCTCTTCACGACACCACTTCATGGCATCTTCCAGGGTCTGCTGTCGGAGCTCTCCTGCATGCTCTACTCTGCTCAGACCTTTGGTACAAGGAGGTGTTCACAGCTTTTGCAGGACTTGGACTGGTTTCTGACATAGAGACCTCTTATAGCTTAAAGTGCATGCTTTTAAATTACATTTTAAGAAATGGACTTTCAAGACATTTAAGAAAATCTATGGCTTTGTATCTCTAATTTAAATGTACAATTCAAGGAGAGAAATGTCAGTGTTGGGATCTATTGAAAAGGAAGTATTTTATATTTCATATGAACTTCGTAATTCCTCCCAGTTCTGAGAAAACGCCTACAACCAGTACAGCCAGAGGGTACAGTTCCTAGATCCCCTTATGGCAGCTCAGCTGTTCAGGAGTGGAGCCCCACTGTGTGCTCTGATCAGTTTGCCATCGCTCTCCCTGCAGGCATGGCGACTCCCCCCTCTGCGTGGCTCTCAGCTCTACCCTGCTAACCCAGCATGATCATTAGATCACTTAGGAATATGTTTGACTTTACAAAGTTAATTTTTTTATATCTAAAAGTTGTGATGGTATAAAACCCAGTTCTTCCTTAAGCTTTATGTCACATATAGCTCATATTACTCTTATTTATAAATCCAGCAAGTTTTGTTAATCACTCTGAGCCTGGAAGGTCGCTTTTCTAATTCTACTGTGTTTCCTTAAACCTTCATGCATAAGGCAACATATCCAGTTTTCTTGATTGATCTTTCTAGCAATTTTATTAATTGTCCCAAAACATCAAATTTTGTACTTTTTGCTTACTTTTGTTCCTTCAGTACTACCATTGAACAAAGAGTAGTATATTCCTGGCAAATACCCACTATGATACATCCCTAGATCCTTGTTGCTTCTCTTTTATTTTTCTTTTTGCTATTTGGCCATTATCATTAGTATTTCTATTTTCTTCTTTTTTGAATATACATATTCAAATATTAATATGTATCATATATATATATATATATGTTATATATATATATATGTTATATATATATATATATATATATGTTTTTTCTCCCACCCAGGGACTCATGCATGCTGGGCAGGTGCTGTACCACTGAGCTATATCCCCAGCCCACTCAATACATTTTTCATTTTCTATTGTGATTTCTCCTTTGACACCTAGTTGACCATAAATGAATTGTTAAACTTTCAAAAGTTGTGAATTTTGTACTTTTGTTATTGATTTCTAGATAATTCCATTGCAGCCAGAGGTCTTACTCTAAATCTTTTTAAATTAATTCTCTGTTAATCCTTAGATTTTGCAAAGACTAAAATACAGGTATACCTTCCCATGTATTTTAATAAAAATTTAAAACTAACAAGCTAAATTGTATAGTCTGTTAAGTCTTATTCTCTGGAATATTCCAGAGCTATTTATAACTTGAATTTCAACTTGAAATCAGGAATCCAAGCAGATTTGTTTCTTCAATTAAGAAGTGCTTCTGTTTATCAGTCTGGAGTTATACATATCTGGTGCAATGCCTACCAACATGCATGACTGTTATGTTTAATTTTCAACAAACTAAGATAAAGTTTAGAGTTTTGTTCTCCACTGCATAGAGTGACTACACTTAAGTATTCCATAGAGCATTCCTAGAATAGACCCTTCCCATCATTGCAGCACACTCCACTGGCCAGCATGCCCTAGACACTCCTGTAAGGTGCTGGCCAACCCTTAAATCGGTTGCCTTAGGGCCAATATTCTGTCCTGCTCTACTCATCTGGTGGTCTTGTGGCACTAGCATGGGGACCTGTGTAAGCAGTACTCCATACAAAGGAACTGTAGAGGGAATACCTTAGAAAGGGATGGGGAAAGAGTAATGTGCTGTGCCAACTTCCTTGTTCTGCTTTGTTTTAGTCCACTTGTGTTGCTACAACAAAATACTTGAGGCTGGATAATGATAAATAGAAATTATTTTTCACAGATCTGGAGGCTGGAAGCCCAAGATCAAAGGATTGGCATCTGGTGAGCATCTCACTGTTGCACATCCACTCCTACTAGATGACACTAATCTCTTCATCAAAGTGGCACCATCTGGCCTACCCACCCCTTAAAGGTTCTACTACTTAGTAATTATTAATAGTGGCAGTTGGATTTCAACAAGAGTTTTGCAGGAAACAAACATTCAAACCATGGCACCTTTCAAGGCCCTGAGCCTACATCGCCTCCTGTCCGACGCCTCCACTGAGTGCTTTAGAGGGTAGTCTCACTGTCTTCTGGCCTCACCAACAATCTCTCATCCAAGTTGATACAGTTCCATTGTCTGTTCCCAGCTCTTGATTATAAGTTTTCCAAAGGCCAGAATTATGTGTCTGTGTGTCAGCACCAGCACAAGTCTTGGTAACCTGATGATTTTGAGGACAATTTCTCAGAGAGGTTGTGTAGTGTGATGCTAAAAATCAAAAGACCTGAATTCTACTCTCCCCTTAGTCCCACCTACCTGTTGTGCTTTTCAGCAGTGTAACCACTTTTCTTGGGTCTCAAGTTCCCCTTTCTCATCAATTTCACTGAAGAGATTGACGTATTGCTCACTGCCTGTTTGTCTCAGACCATTCATGCTGCTATAAGAACAACCATAGCCTGCAGGGCTTACACAACAAACATTTACTTTTTACCATTCTAGAGGCCAAGGAACCCAAAATTAAGGCACCTGTAGATGTCTGCACCTGGTTCATATCATCTGTGCCTGGTTCATAGATGAAATTCTTGCCAGGTCTTCACATGGTGAAAGGGTCAAGAGTACCCCGTGGAGTCAAGAACTCTAACCCCTCCCATGAAGACTCTACCCTTATCACCTATATGTACCTCACAATGGCCCCACCTCCTGATGCTGTCACTCTGTGGGTAGATTTCCATGTATTATTTTTGGGGATATACAAATATTTAATTTGCTGTACCATTATACACTAGTTAGTGTTGTATGAACAAAGAGTGCCATGGTCAGGGAAGCAGGAAATATCAAAGGTGATAAGTGATTCTTTTTGAAATGTAGGGCTTCAACAATCTGCAAAATGCAAACAATCATTATGATACTCAAAAGATGTGTAGAATGTACAGTTCCTCAGAATTTTGATGGAACATGGAACTATACAGGCTTCCACGTCCTTGTTGTCAAAGCTTTTATGAAGATGCTGAGCAAGTCTGACTTGAATGGTGCTGTAACTGTGGGCTCCTGGAGCCTCACACTAAGACTTCTGCTTCTCTCGGCCCCTGCTTCATCTCCCTTCCACTTTTACATAGAGCTGCTCCAAGATTTTTTTCACCCAAGAGAAAATCTTGGAGCAGCTCTATTTAAAATGCTAGTCAGGGTGGGGTTCTGTGCACACTCAACTTTGACCTCTGATAATGAAGTAATGTCAATGCTAATCTAAAAGAGCAGCTGCTTTGAAAATGGAAGCATAAGACAGAATAGTTTTATTTTAATTTAAAATTGATTTCTTTCAGTTCTATCATGTTTCTTTCATGATATCACAGATGTCAGTGTTTAACATATCTCATTTGAGCTACAACTTAATATTCCAGGCCTTCATACACATGAATTGTTAAGACAGCAACAGATTATTAACATTATGTTAATAAAGCAATAATGAAATGATACAGAGTCTTTATTTCATATATTATTAATGAAGACCTTTTGAGTTTTGGTGAGTCTGGTACTTTACAGTGTGGTTGCTGAATAGACTAGAAAATACTTTTGCTTTCTCAGGAAAATGCCCTCAACTTAGGTTGTGTGACTAGAAAATACTTGCAACAGGTAACAAAAATGGTTACGAGACCCTGTGTGACAGAGGTAATAAATTTATTTTTAATGTGAGATTCCAGAAATAGCTGCATTCCCATTGTTAGAGAAGCAAAGGATTCTTCCCACTGGTTGGAAAATAAAAATCAGGGTTATCTCTTAGCTCAGAGCCGAGTTCTGTGCTGTACCAAAGTGTTGCATGCACAGGAACTTATCCCGCACTTTTTCTATGGGGGGAACATCCCTCTCCACACTTCAAATGCATCACTGCATTGATCCCAGTGGCAGTTGGACAAAGGAGGCAGTCTTCTCAGCAGAGGATAAGGATCTCTGGCAGGAAGTGAAAGACCTAGGGTCTCGAACTGGGCCCATCTTCCTACCTTCAGCCCTTGACGGAGACCTCCCTGGCCTTTCAGGTCTGGGCTTGGAGTGGTGTTCGACATCTCAGGTTGCTCAAAGCTTTGAGTATTTTCAGTTGTGGAACCAGTTGCCTCCCAGGCAGACATGTCATTGTGGGAATAGTGGTCTGGAAGATGCACCTCCTGGTCATACCACACTGTCCAGGAGACCTGGCCAGAGTCACACTTAGCTACAAGATGACCATGCCACTGGGTGACTGGGGCTGTGAGCAGTGAGACCCACAGCACCTTCCCTTCTCCTCTGCACGTACCTGGAAGCGTCCTATGTACCACAGATTGGCCCTGCTCTGCCCTCAGCCTTTGCAGGCCTCTGCACCCCACCATTCTCACAGGAGCTGCCCCCTTTGCACTTGCTGGGGCCATATTCCCAGAACTCAGGTGGCTCAGAGACCCACAGGCAGACAAGGTGCACAAGGCTTCATTCCCTCTCATATCAACAGGAAGAGGAGAAAGTTACAGCTCCAAGCCCTTCTCAATGACTGTCACCACTGGCCTCCCCTGTACATCACTGGGCTTTGCCTGAAAAGCAAAGCACCATTTTCTTCAATCATTTGATTAAGAAAATGGGAGAAACAATATAAAGTTGACTTAGCCAGAAAGGATATTAAATTGACTGAGCTGGTGCCCTTTCTATGCTGAGACAAAGTTCAGGGAAGCTGTGATTTAAATACCAACGACATTCTGGTTCTTGTTTTTTTAAACGGCTTTTTGTTTGTTTCTTTCTTTGCAGAAGCAGTCAGGAGAATGACTGGGAGCTTATTCATTTGCAGGCTTTTTCTTTTGGAAATGAACATGCTGGCACAATTTTAATTGGGTTTTAGTTGTTGTTGTTTTAATTCTCACAGTGATGGCTTGGCTATGTCTTTTGGGATTGCGAAGGGAAACTGGCATCTGGTGTTTGAGGATTCTGGGGATTTGCACCATATTTATGTGTAATAACTATACAGTAAATAAACAGAATGAATAATTAAGTGAATAATGAGTTTCTCAGAAAAGAGGATTCCTCTGAAGAGGCCCAGAAAATTCCTCACGTGCGGCCAGCCTGCCTCCTACATGTGAGTCCGAAGTGCCTTCATGGAGTCACTGCCCTGTGGAAACCTGCAAGGACATTTTCCACGTTGAAACCAAGCATGCCATTGACCAAGTGAGGACATTCGCCTCACTTGTGTATTTTCTTACAGTGGCAACGATGTTAGATTTCTACTTCGGAGGATGATTGCTTTATTTAACCCTTGAGAGATATATTCTTGCCTCTTTAAAAATAAGATCCAGGAGATTACATTTCATTAAGTAGTGTTCCTCTGAAGAACTGAAAACTTGAAATTGCAGGCATTTGTGGCATCTTGTGAAATTACATAAAAGCATCTTACTATCCAAACGAGGCAATACAAGGTGTCCTTAACTTCTGGATAGAACCAAGGCCTAAGTAAATCATCCCAGAGATAAAATTTGTTTGCATAATTACCGCCCTTTGTGTAGTTGTTCATTCATTCACTTGACTGTTTTTACCTATCCATTCATTTGTTCATTTGGAAAATATTTTTTGAATGTCTAGGCTTTCCTGGAGCCATTTAAGAACTTTGGTGGACTCTGGGCAGCCTGTGGGACTCTGGTAAGCTCTGACCTTCCTTAGGTCACAGCATGCAGGCATAGAGCTTCTCTGGTGCTGATCCAAACCTTTAAGAACTTAAGTGGACTCTGGGCAGCCTGTGGGACTCTGGTAAGCTCTGACCTTCCTTAGGTCACAGCATGCAGGCATAGAGCTTCTCTGGTGATGATCCAAACCTTTAAGAACTTAGGTGGACTCTGAGTGGCCTGCGGGATGCAGGAGAGATGCTCATCTGTGGGCCCAGCATGAGCAGGTGCGGAGCTTTCCTGGAGCCATTTGAGAACTTTGGCAGACTCTGGGTGGCCAGTGGAACTCTGTCTAGGTGATTACTGGGTGATTACTGGGAGTCAGCAATGCCAAACGCAGGAGCAAAAAGTAATCTCAGTCCACTAGTCCACCCAGAACAAGTCGAGGAAACAAAGACATACAAGAACTTGGAAATTACACACCTAAAATCTCTGAAATGATAGCAACTGAAGTAAAGAAACAAGTCCATCAGGCTGTAGAAGAAATCAGATCAGAAATAATCTCTCAAGTCCAAAAAGAAAGGTCAACAATCATGAAAGATTTACTCAGCACAGCTGAAGAAGACATGGATAGAAAAATAGAGGAAAATAGACAATGATGGAAACATTCAATGAAGAATTAGAATGCATGAAACAGATTCAGACAGATATCTGGGAAATTAACTCCACTGAAAGCTGGCAAAACTCCTTGAATGAAACTGAAGATAGGCTTTCAGACCTCGAAGACTGTTGCAGCTAATGAACATGAAATAAAAGATCTCTTAAAACTAACAATCAGAAAATGACAATTCAGCAGTTACACAATGATACAAATAAAAATAATGTAAAAATAATAGGTGTCAATGAAGCAACAGGAGACAGCACAAATGAATAAAAAGACTATTTGCAGAAGTACTAGCAGAAAAATTTCCAAACATGAGAAAATGCCAAAACTGACATACAAATAAGAAAAGCATATAGAACTCTGAACATCTATTAAATGCTAGGCACTTATGCAGGGCTATGAAGATACCCAGCTGAGCAAAACCAGACCCACCCAGTGCATCCTTATAGAGAGATGGCAATCAGATAATGAAACAGATTGCAACTATGTCAGGTTCTGTGACGGAGGGTGTATGGGTCTGGTCAGGTTGCTGTAATAAAATACCACACACCAGATGTCTCACACAACAGAAACTTATGTTCTCACAGTCCTCTGGAGATTAGAAGTCCAAGACCAAGATGTCAGCAGGGTTGGTTTCTTCCAGGGGCCCCCTCATTGGCTATACCGTCTTCTTGCTGTGTTTGCATATAACCTTTCTACTGTCCCCCTTCACAACTAGTATCTTTTTGTGTCCAACTTTCCTCTTATGAAGACACCAGTCAGATTACAATAAGGCTGTCCCTGAAGATCAGCCTAATTTTTGCCTAATCACCACTTTAAAGATCCTATCTCCAAATCTGGTTGTGTTCTGAAGGTTAGGATTTCCAGATGCAAATTTTGGAGGAACATATTTGAGCTTGTAATGGAGTGATGTCTGGACAGGCATGAGTCCAATACTCAAGCAGGGTGGAGGGTGGCTCCCCTGAGAATTAAGTTGAGTTCTACAAAATAAAGAAGGGCTAATTAAGCAAAGAAGAGGGAGAAGCATTCCAGGGAGAGGGAAGAACATTGCTGAAGCACTCCTTCAGGAAACAGAGGGCACATGGGACAGACCAAGAGGAAGTCTGGTGCCAAAGAGCTCTGAAGCCCATCTTCTTCCATCACAGAAGATGGGAGGCAGGCTATGCAAAGTCTTGGAGACATGGTAAGGAGTTGCATGGCTTTTCCCAATAGCAATGGAAAACATGAAACGTTAGAGCAGAGGAAGTGGCACAAGAGTTGTCTTTGGAAATATGAGTCTGGATGTGGGATGGAAGGCAGACATGTGGGGCTCTGGAACCTTCTGGCAGAGTATTGGTGCCAGAGCATACTGTAGCCCTCCAAGCATGACACGGAGTAGTTTCGATTCAGGCAGTGAAATGGAATCAACAGGAAAGGAGTATATTTACGATGGGGTGACAAATTAGATATGCTGGGGATTGGAAGTCAGTGGTTAGTGCCACATTAGATATGTTGGTTGAACTTTGCATGAGGGAAGAAGTGACAGAGTTGTTTCCTAGACATTTGTTTTCCATAACTGTAAATGACATGCTAAGCAATGGAGTCAAGGACACCAGTACAGGTTCATGCTTGAGCTGACTTTATCATATTTTAGACACCAGAAGATAATAAAACTGCTACTTAGCCACTTTCTGTCACTCAACATGGTCTCCTTCTCCCCCATTTGCTGTTTTGCTTGGAACACTTTCCTGGTTATCATTTACTCTCACTCCACCCTCTAGATCCCAGTATAAGGGACAGCTTCCTTGAAGTGAATCCTTTCTGATTCCTCAGACTAAGCTTAATGTCTCTTTCAGAGACTCCTATAACACCCTGTGCTTCCCCTCCAAAACAACTGTTACAGTTAAACTACATGGCAACAAAAGGTTATGTTTGTTTAAATTTGATTTCTCTCATGGAGTTTAAAGGCCCTGAAGACTATTACTACATCTGTTTAATTATTACAACAGACTTGGTGGTTCTGGAGCCAGACTCTCTTGGTTCAAATCTTGACTTCTCTACTTCCTAATGGTATCATCTTGCTAGATTCAGTCTTCCAGTGCCTCAGCTGCCTTGTACACAAAGCTTGGATCGTATTAATACATCCTTCATAGAATTTGGGGAACAATTAAAGTAGTTAGTGTTTTTTAACTAGATGATGAGATGGCTGGATGGTATAATGAGTGGACCTCAGGTAAGTTAAAAGAGGAAAGGTTTGTTTGGGGACGCAGTTTATAGAGGTTTTAGTTACTATTTGATTGGCTGGCTCAAAGGCATGACAGAGGGACATATTAGAGTAGAAACAGTTCATGGCAGCTTAGGCAGGAGGCGGCAGCAGCGGCAGCTTGCCTTCTTCCATCTTTTCCTTTATATTCTGTCCAGGCTACAATCCTATTGGCTGGTGCCACCCACAGCAGGGTGGGCCTTCCATTATCCACACCCAGAATTATGCTAAGCCAATTTAGTTATACATTTTTAATCCCAGTATCATCCACCTAGACCCAGCCACTTCTACAAAGCCCCACTTATGAGCACAGGGCTCTTTGAGAGGACATCCAGACACAAGCCATAACAAGGTCCAAATTGATACTGTGAAAAGAAAAAAATGGCCCCAAATTTTTGGAGTTGTTTTTGTTTTGTTTTGTTTTTTTGTATCAGAGATCAAAGTCAGGACCTTGGGCTTGCCAGGCAGGTGCTTATGCCGCTGAGCTTTCTCCCCAGCCCTGTGGCCTATGATTTTTGACATAGATAAATTCCAAAACACTGAATCTCTAAAATAAATTTCTCCTATGTGTTTACTTTCAGAGAAGCTTTAAGAAATCCCAAGACTTCTTCAATGATAAGCCATGGTACTTGTTTCTTGACTTCAGTAGAGAAAAATAAAATGATTATCACCCAATCATCTTCTCCTTAAACTTCATTTTCCAAACTGTCAGAAAAAAAGATTTGGAGAAAACTAAATCTGATTTAAACAGTAAAGTGATTCATGGATTTATTCACCCTTGCGTCTGCCCTTCGAATGCTCATGGAGTTGCTGCTGTGTGTCAGGCACTGGGACAGGCTCTGCGTGGTTACAAAGTCAAATAAGGTACTGTCCCTGTCCTCCTGGAGATTAGGAGTCTAAATAAACTTTAAAAACAGGCTGTAAATAAATATTTATGATCGATCTACTTGATCAAGGGAAAACAAACAGAAGTGAAAGCTATTTTCTGAACAGGGGCAGTGAACCCCAGGTCACCTTCACGCCACCCAGCCCTGACCTGTCTTCAATCCTCATAGGGCAATCAGAATTGCTTTGCTCCAGCTGAAGATATTTTTATTGCTGGCTCTCTGCTTATAAAAACAATTCATGTCTAATATCTCCTTTTGCCCAAAGGATTTTTCCCCCTGTAATTTATTACAAAATTCAAGGCCATTTCATTAGGGGGAAATGCACCATATCATTATTATAACAAGTCCCCCTATTTTTGTTCAATTTTCAAACTGACAATCTAAAGACTATTTTTAGTCCAGTCATATGAGATTATTTGTTTCCTGATTATGAGAGGTTTTTCCTTCGGACTAGTTAACATGAATTTTATGCTCACTTATTATGTCACATGTACCAGTTCAATTTATTTTAAAGCAGATTCTTTGGGGGAAACTGTAAAGCTAATTTGAATTGATTCTTTAGAGATTTCATTTTAAATGAAGTGCTATAAAAATTGGCAGACAAAGTGAAAAAATGAAATTGAATTTTCTTCTTCAGCTACTCACTGGATTCAGAAATCTTGCTTTTCAACACTGCCAAGGGTTTTGATAGAATGTTTTATGCAATGTTCATAACATTTATCTCAGACTCCATTGCCTTTGGTTTGGTTGTTCAACTGCAAAATGGTTTCCTGATATTTCCACGTGAAAAAAAGCAGAGTTCTTGCTAAAGGAATGATTTTGTGCTTTGATACAAATTTTCTACTATTCACAATGACACTTATCTATCAGACATCTTGTCTAAAGGAGGTGCTTTAATCCTAGAGTCAATATCCAGCATTTGTGGTCAAGCTTGATGTAGGAGGGCGTAGAATAACACTGCACCCCAACATCCTTCCCCTTCATCCAATGTATATTGCTCTTTTCATATCTGATAGATTTGCAGCTTGAGGAAAGTGTGGGAATAATAGGCCAAGTGCCTGATGGCTAATTTCCTGTCCGCTGTAGACCCCAAGAAGCACTCATTGTTCCTCAGGGCAGTGGGCTCCAGGCTAATCAGAAACAGCTGGCAGCGGTGGGGAACCAGGCCTGGAATTGGTTCATTTGACTGCACCAGATGATTTACATCCTATTATTAACAATCTAATAGAAAACACATGTCCACAATTTCATTTTGAGACACAGCCCTTTTCTTTGATGTATTCTTAAAGGGAGTTTTAGTTCACACTCATCTCTTTTTCCGGAATTTCCACAGCAAGTGTCTTAGTCCATTTTCTGCAGCTGTCATAGAGAACCACAGGTTGGGTTAATTATAAACAATAAAAGTTCTACCTGTTCATAGGGCTGGAAGTGGGGAAAGGCAAGATCAATGGCCTGCAGGTGGCAAAGGCCTTCTCCCTGCATCATAATAGGGTGGCAGAGAAGGGAGGGAGGGAGAGAGGAAGAAATGAGTGCTTTGGTCAGGAGCCTACTCTGTGGTAACAAACCCACTCCTGAAGCATTGATCCGGGCTGGCCAGATAGTTCTGTGGGTTAAAGTGCATGCAAGCAGGCACAGGAGCCTAGGGTTCAATTCCAGGCCTGCCGTGCCAGCCCCACCCCCAGGGCACACTGAGACAGCAATTGAGACTGGGCATGGTGGCGCGTGCCTGTAATCCCAGCTCTTGGGAAGCTGTAAACAGGTGGATCACTGTGAGTCTGATCTAGTAGTGAGACCCTGAACATCCTGTAGACCCTTCCCTAAGATACAAAAAAAGAAAAACAACATTAATCCCTTCAGAGCTCTCATGACCTACTCAACTCTTAGTACTACCACAATGGCAATTAAATTTCGAGGTGAGTTTGGGAAGGGCCAGTCAGAACTCAGCAACAACTTGCTCTCGCACCCAGCTGGTGAGCCAGGTGCAACCTCACACAGTCTTGGTATTCTTCCATTTTTTTCTCTGCTGCCACTGAGAGTAGCATCAAGTATTTAGACTCAGGTTGGCCTTTTTGTTTTTCTTTAACTTTTTGTTTTTTAAAGAGAATACAAAAAAGTAGCAAAAAACAACATTATGAAATGATACAGAATTTCGCTAAATAAAATGATAGGAATTCAACAATGGTTATTATATTGCATAATGTTGTCTTCAAAGTCATTGGTCAGGTTACCAGATATAAGCAAATAAAATTCATCAAAAAGTATTAAAAATTTAAAAGGAGAGAGAAAATCATTTAAGCATTAACTATTCCTTTCAATAAACCAGCAGAAATCAGCAGTACAGTTATCTCAGCTAGCTTGTGTATATACATATGTATTTCTTTCCTCCTTTTTTTTTTTCTTTTCTCCTTTCCCTTGTCCCTGTTCCTTCTCTTTCACAGTATCCATTATACTTTTCAGATGCTAATTACCCTTTCAGATTCTTATACTAGGGAGACAATATGATGTTTACACATGCGGGTCTGATTTATTTCACTTATTAATACAGTCTCTAGTGGCATCCATCTGCCTATAAATGCCTTGAGTTTAAATCTTTTTATAGCATAAATGCCTTGAGTTTAAATCTTTTTGTAGCTGAGTAATACTCCATTGTTTAAAAATACCACATCTTGGGGCCAAGGAGATAGCTCAATAGAGTAAGCACTTCCCTGGCAAGAAAAAGGGCCTGACCTCAATCTCCAGTTCTGCAAAAAAAAACAAAACATTTTTATCTATTCCTCAGTTGATGGGTGTTTGGTGTTTGGTTTGTCTTAAAAAAAGCAAACAATTATTGCATGTTTTTGTTCTGATTACAAGAAGGTATGTAACATGAATACACACACCACTGGGGTTTTAGGGGAAGAAGCAGACCAGGGGCTGACTTGTCCATTAGGGATACAGGCTCATAATACTTAGGGGACCCACAAACATGTCAATGAATGTAATACTGAAAATTTAATCATAAATCTAAGATAGATAATATTTATTTTAATACCAACATATCCATCACATACAATTTGTAAAAAAAATTTAATGGCAGGAAGGATCCATAAAGGCAAAATGTCCCAGCCCATAGAATTCAAGTTTCATTTCTGAGCAGAACATTGAGCAATTGTTTGATTCTAATCCTTAGATTTTCTGTGACCATGAGAACTACTAGAGGAGTACCTGAAGTTGTCAGAGACCACAAGGCCAACAGTGGGGGACTGTGTAGTGTGGGTGACTTTGTGTCCCCTCCCAGAACATGATTAATAATGCCTACAGACAGTACTGGATTTCCATTTGTCACAACATGGATGAGCACTGTTGCCCAGGTATCAAGTGGGTGGGACCACGGATGCTGTGAAGCTGCCAGGTGGCCTGGCCTGCACAGGGTAGTCCTACTGCCCAAAGCATCAACAGTGCTGACGTCCAGAACCTGTGACCTGACGTGAGACTGCAGCCTACCAGGCGCACTGAAGCCCAGGTTTGTCTTTGACACTTCCATCCTCAAGGGCAGGAGTGGCCTGAGGAAAGAGCTGGTGTCCTGTGATGGCTGAAGTCCCACTTGCACCCACTGAAGAAGAAAACTGGGCACTTGCCAAGGGAGGCTGCCGCCCACACACACTAGGAACCAGTGACCCCCGGCGGTGCCCTGGGGGCATGTGAAGGCTGCTGTCCCTTGCCACCCTTGGACTCATGTGGTCCTTGACGTCATGGCCATCCCTGCTTTGGAACCTCATAGGAAAGGGAAACCTAGAAGGAGATCCAGCTTGGATGAGTTGACTTTTGGCAAGGCTGTGGCAGTGGAACACACAGAACCTCTGCCCATTCCACTTTTTCATCTATGAAGTAGTTTTCTTCCCCTTTCTCTCACCCTGTGTGCATTTGGTCTTTCATTTGGAAAAAGGCCCCAGAGGCCCATGTGTACAGTCTCAATTGCCAGCCTATCCCTCTAGTAAGTGATGACGGACCCTTTAGGAGACTGGGCCAAGTGGAAGGCAGTTAAGTTACTGAAGGGGATGGTAATCTTAAAAGAGACATCAGGACCCTTGCTGCCCTGCTCTAATTCTGGGCTGCTGTAAAGTCAGCAGCTCCCTGCAGTGATGCAATGCCTTGCCACAGGCCCAAAGGCAACAGTGACCTTGGACTAGAACCCCTGAAGCCATGAGCTAAAATGAACCTTTCCTCTTTCTAGGTTGATGAGCTCAGGCATCTGTTACAGAAATGGAAAGCTGTATTTGAATTGTTTCAATCCACAAACATCTGAAGTGACTTAGATTGCCAGTTGTGCATCAACATCTGGATATCCAGGCAGCTAGCTACCCAGGCAGACAATACATGTGTTCTGGCCTTCCATGCATTAGGTATGGCTGTGCCGCTGGTGCCTAACACACGTACATGCAGGCAGTGTGCCAGCTCCAGGGCTGTGCTTCAGACCTGGCTGCAACTCCTCCATATGGTCTTTCCCCTGCTTGACACCTAGAACCCAACATGGATGCAACTTGGCTTTGACATCCAATGACAAGAGCAGAGCAACCTCCTAGAAAGATTCTGGAGGGTTGTTTGTGTTTGTTTGCTTTGTGATCCTGGGAATTGAACCTTGAAACTTCACACTATTTTATCTATTTTTGAGGGAAGTCTTTCAACACCTGAGCTCCCATCCCCAGATCTTTTCTCTCTCTGTCCTTCTTTATTTTAACACAATATCTGGCTAAGTCACTAAATTGCCTAGGCTGGGTTCAAATTTGCAATCCTCTTGCTTCAGTTTCCTGGGTAGCTGGGATTATAGACATGAGCACCACCTCACTCAGCTAGATCCCGGAGGTTTTATAGTCCAAAGAGTCTTCACATTTTGAAGGTGTTCTGAGTGAACCTTTAGTCCCTTAGGTTGTAGATGATTAAAGCGAAAAAAAAAAAAAAAAAAAACCTCAAATTCACTCATGGAGGAAAGAGAACATATTTGCTCCCCTAGCTGAGGGGAGTCACAGGTGTGGCTGGGCTTAGGGGCTTGAAGCACTGCTTGTCATCAGGCCCCTCTATCATTAGCCTCATGCGGGCGTCCAGGGACAACAGCCTTGAGAAATGTCAGGCTCACCATTGCCTGATAGCTTGTGACCCACAGGAAGACAGGAGTGTCTCTATCTCAGTGCACATTTAGCTACAAACCCAGAGTGGTTCTGTCATGGTCACAGGCTCATCCTCAATCCTGCTGCCGCATACCCCAGAAGAAGGAAGTTGGTCACCAACCTGGGCATCCATAGTGGCCCTGTACCCTCAGGAAGTTACCAGCTTGCAGAGACAATGTGGGCAGCATGTGAGAAAAATATCAGGAAGACTCGGTTGGGGGCCAGAGGAGGGATGGTTCCTCCTCTCAGCCGGTGGAGTTAAGAAGAGCTTCACAGCACAAGTGGGACTCAAGCTCAGGTGTTGAAAGTCTTCATTTAAAAATAAACAAGGGGGCCCAGGAGATAGCTCAGCAGAATAAGTGCTTGTCTGGCAAGCACAAGGTGCTGAGTTCAATCCCTGGTAACACACACACACACACACACACACACACACACACACACACAAAGATAAATTAAGAAAGTAATTTCATTCCTGACTTGTGTCGAAGGCTCGAGCAAGCCCAGCATCCCAGTGGGATGAAAAGCATCCTGTAACTTTTTTCCTCAGTGAAGATCGAGGACAGAATGTTTCCCTTGAGCATCAGGTCCTAACAGAGACTCACAAATGCAAGAGAAGATAGATAAAAGTCCCCAGCATGCCCCTGCCACATTGAGCCAGAAGGAAGCCCCGCTCCTCTCCACCTGCAGAAGGGCTGCTAAGCGTAACTGGCAGTTCCCTTAATCAGCCTAGAAAGCCTTGTTATATAAATAAATGATGCAAATAGGAAGTGACTTAGCTCCAGAAATGTGCACACTTCTGTTTCACTTTTCGTGTTCCTAGAATGGTTTCTTTCAGGTTTGGGGTGGATTCACTTGTAATTTTAATGCACATTTATTAATTCTCAAATATTGCAGTGTTTTAGCAACACACTTTCATAAAGATTTGAATAGTAAGTTCCCCTCCCATCAGGCTCCTGGAGGCTGTGGCTCCTGTACTACGTAGAGCTGGCTCAGTCCTTCTGTGCGCCAGTGTCCCTTTGGCCAAGCTTGGGATATTTGGCTGGGTTTAATAGAACGGTCGATTGCTTGAGCTTTAAAGTGGTGAGGGGACCAGAGCTGACCATGCTCCTGCGGCTGCCGACAGTCACGGTGACCATGGCAATGACTGCAAGAATTAGAGCGACTGTTAGTTTTACAAGGGATGCACCTAGGGTATAAACCCTACCCTCCCTCCTTCTAAGGTAACCATGACACTCTCCTAAAGAATCTAGGTTGTTTGGTAGCTGTAGGAGTATTTAGGGCTTTATGATTTCCTAGCTGTTCAGTGGCACAATTTCTTTTTCCGTTGGTGTGTCCATGATACATGATAGTTATATTCAACCCCCTTCCCTGTCCTCCTCCCTTGTGTCCCTTGCTCTGGCCTCTTCCTCATCCTCAAAGTGTCTGCCTCACCATTTCCTACCAACTCTCTTCGATTTTGCTCTTATTTGTAGTTTACATTTTTCATATAAGAGAAACATCTAATTCGAACCTTCTGTGTCTGAGTTACTTCACTTAATGGTATGGTCTCAAGGTCCTCCATTTTCCTACAGATGATTTAAATTCATCTCTCTTTGTGAAGGACTAATACTCCTTATAGTGCAACAATTTCTTTGGGCCCAAAACTGTTTGCATCTGTACCTTCACATAGGGAGTGGGAGATGCACCCATGTTGACTTTAAACTGAGTCTCTCTGCTCTATTTCATCCTAAGTCAGCCAAAACTAGAAGAGGCTTAGCAGCCCAGCATGTCATCCGTTTCTTTATGGGTCCTGTGCTCTAACACTCCTGCAAGGACCACAGTGATTCATGCAGGGGAGATCCTGACTCCAGGCAGATCAAAGCTCACGACCCACTTAAGTGGATTTATTTGGCTGGTGGAATAGATCATTCCAGTTCCCTACTTCAGTTCCCATCCAGTGACATGTAGGACTTATGATTTGCAGTGTCTCTTCTAGCACCAATGATATTGGACTTGGTTCCATGGTTTGGCCAATGGGTGAGAGCAGCAGACACAACATGCAGATAGCAGCAGTGGCTGTGGGAGGTTCGCTCCAGCTCTTCTTCATTTGTTTCCTTCCATCTACCTCAGTGACAGCCTGTCCCTTTAGGTGTTCATTCTCAGTTCTCACATCCATTGTGAGTGAGAAATACAGTTGTTATGGTAAGCCAGAGATGATAGGGTCATCTGTTACAGAGCTGTAACCTAGTGAAAACTGGCTGATAACAGATGATCGCTAATTGCCTGAACATTGCAGTGAAAAATGATCCCATTGTATGTACTTGTGGACATAGGCTGAACTTGTGACAAATCTGTCCAAGAAAAAGTTGCCCCCAGTGTAGAAAAACTAATGATCCGTAGTCACATTAAACCACTAATAACAGGAAGACAATTTCTCATATGAAATTTGCTAGGGCTATAAAAATCATAGTACAGGAGATTGTACTAGAAATAGGTATTCCCTTGCCATTGTTGTGTGGGGGGTCTAAATTAGAGAAAGTTGGAGATGAACTCAGGAATGTCACTGACAATAAGAATGGATGACATTTATTTATTTATACTGTATTTTTTTAGTAAAGGTCTACAGGGTCTGCAGGTCTCACTACAAAGATCAGACTTGTAGTGATCCACCTCTTCATACTCCCTGGGATTACGGTTTGCACCACCAAGCCAAGTCTCAATCACTGCCTCAGCACACTCTTGGAGCAGGGTCAGCATGGCACACCAGGCCTCGAACCCGGCTGCCGTGTCTGCCTAAGCAGGCACTTAAATCCACTGAGTTGTTTTTTTTTTAAACAATAGATGGCATTTAATGTGCCAGTTACCACTATTCTAAATTTTACTAACAACTTAAATATTGGTTTACAAATACTTGCTCACTTAATCCTCAAAGCAGTCTTGTGGGGGAAATATTATTATTCAGTAATATTTTAAGATTCCAGGTGCTTGGCAGCTGCAGTTTACAGCACAGTTATGGCCAAGTCCAAGAACTATACCACACACATCCAGTCCTTGGCACAGAAATGGCATCAAGAAACCCCGATCACAAAGACATGAATCTCTGAAGGGGGTAGATCCCAGCTTCCTTAGGAACATGCATTGTACCAAGAAGCGCAGCAACAAGGGCTTCAAGAAGATGCAAGCAAACAATGCCAAGGCCATGAGTGCAAGCGCCGAGGCTATCAAAGCCCTCGTCAAGCCCAAGGAGGTCAAGTGCAAAATCATTCCAAAGGAAGTAAACCACAGGCTCACTCGACTTGCCCATGTTGCTCATCCCAAGCTTAGAATGTGCATCCATGCCCACATTGCTAAGGGTCACAGGCCTGACTGGCCAATGGCCCAGGATCCAGCCAAGGCCCAGTCTCCAGCTTTTGCTCCAACCAAGACCCAGAAGCCAGCTTCTGCTCCAGCCCAGGCTCCCAAAGGTGCCCAGGCTCCCACGAAGGCTCCACAGTTAAAGCCTCTTATCTGCTGATTCAAAACTGAAGGACTGGTGTGACCCCTGGGGTGCCATCTGTAAGGTTCTGATGTCCTGTGTTCTTTGTACAAATAAACCTGAGGTAGGAAATAATGATGATAATTTAAAATCTTAAAATGCCCACGTTCCAAAATTTGTCCTACAGAAATAATTAAATTTGGGGTATAAAGTTGTACATAGTAATGCTCACAGAAGCATGATTCATAATTATTAAACTCAGAAACAAAATAAATATCCAGATAATGGGGATCTTTTCAGTAAACTGAGCCATTTAAAAGCAATATGTAAGTGTGTAGGGAACGTGAAGACTTTTCCTTATGCTAAGTGAAAACCTGCGCTGTCCAACCCAGTAGCCACCAGCACCTAAGAACAGTGAGTACCTGCTCCAAAGTGGGATGTGCTAAACGTGAGGCTAAGTACACAGGAGACAAAAGAATACATCTCATTGGTGATCCTAATAGCAACTGAAAGGTAGAAATGATAATATTTTGACACATTAAAACTAATATCCTTTGCTTCTTTGTACCTAAAAAGTGTGGCTTTTAGAGAAATAAGAAAAGTTTATACATAGCTCACATTTATTTTATGTTTTGTATTCATATAGTCTTTCCCCTACTCAACTGCCTTGTAAGGCAAACACAGCCATAGATAATAGGTAATTGAATGGATGTCACCATGTTGCAATAAAACTTTATTTATAAAAACAGGAAGTCAATGTAGGAGTGGTATACTTTGTTGAACCTTGGTCTGGACCAGAGTTTCCTTTTGGCATTTGAGGCTATCCTCTGCACCATAGTATGCTTGGTACTGTCACTTGTCTCTACCACTAGGTGCCAGTAGCACCACCTAACCCCATCTTGTCAACCCAGAATGCCTGTGGACACTGCCACATGTCCTCCTCAGGGACAATTCACCCTGACTGTGAACAACTCACCTAAAATTATATGGTTTTATTTCCATGGAAACAAAAAAGCATTTGTGTGAGTAGGCTTCCAGTAGATTAAACACTATAATGGAGGGTCTTCATATTTGTTTCCATTACTTACTTTTCTGTATTTTCTAAATTAATCATGTTACTTATTTAATGTGAAAAGGAAAAAAAAAAAACAAAACAGCTGTGTAGAAAAGAGAGTAAAATGGACCAAGAAGAAATGGGGTGACAAGGAGCCAGGGATATGGCTCAATGGAATAAGCACTTCCCTGGCAAGTGCAAGGGCCTTCAATCCCCAGTTCTGCAAAAGAAAGAAAGAAAGAGAGAGAGAGAGAGAGAGAGAGAGAGAGAGAGAGAGAGAGAGAGAGAGAGAGAGAGAAAGAGAGAAAGAAAGAAAGAAAGTGACAGAAACAAATCCACATGTATGGAAAAAGAGCAGGTTGAGGAGATTGCCACACATTCCCACAGGATAAGCTCCGTGCTTGCTTAGCTCCCAGGCACTGCTCCAAGATGTAACGTGACTAGTATCAGGTGTGGGGTGGGCTAAACTGACCTCTGAACTGATAGGTTTGGATCAACACACATTTATCTAGTGCATTAAGAGTGTTCACCAATAACAACAACAACAAAGAGTATTTACCAAAATAGGTAAAAGATATGCAGACACCAGGCAGCCACAGAGACCTCGAGAGTCTGGCCTTCATGCACCACCAGCAGGGCAAGAAACTTTGCTGATCTGCACTAGCCTATCCCACCTTCATGGAAGGCAGGAAGACACCCAGCAGCTACGGGGCCTAGTCAGACCTGCCCCACCCTCACCAACATCTCAGGAGCTTTGCTGAGCTTCAGCCTGCATCCCCCACACCAATTGTGGGAGCTTTGGTGATCCTTACCCTGTACCCACCACCACTGTGAGAGCCTTGTGGAGCTTTGGTCTGCCCCATCATCCTTGGAGCCTTCCTGAGCTGTGGCTCACCCCCACTTCACCATGGAGGAAGCCACACTGAACCTCACACAGCAGGAGCTTTGGTTAATCTACCCCACCACCCCACTGTCATGGGAGCCTTGCTGATACAGGCCCCACCTCCTCCCATTGCTGCTGAGTCCAGGTGAACATTGAGAGCTTTAAAGATGTCAAAATAAAGAGTCGAACAGAAATCTCAGACCTCCAGCCCACCCAGAACAGGCCCAGGACACAAGGACACAGAAGAACTTGGAAAGTCACATACTTAAAATTTCTGAAATGTTAGCAATTGAAGTAAAGAAACAACTACATCAGACTATAGAAGAAATCAGATCAGAAATAATCTCTCAGGTAAAAAAAGAAATGACAACAATAATGAAATAATTTTTCAGCATATCTAAAGATTTATTAAAAATAAAAAATAGAGAATAGAAAAATGATAGCATTAAACAACACAGGAAAGATTCAGATTGCATGAAACAGATTCAAATAGATATCTAAGAAATTAAGAAGTCCATTGAAAGCTCTTAAAATTGCTTGAATGAAGCTGACGGTCAACTTTCAGACTTGACAGCATTGCAGCTAGTGAACGCGAAAGATCTCTTAAAACTAACAAGGAGCCAGGAAATAACAATTCAGCAGCTACAAGATGATGCAGAGAAAAACAATTTGAGAGTAATAGCTGTCAACAAAACAGCAAGAGTCAGCAAAAAATGACAAAAAGATTATTTGCAGGAATAGTAACAGAAAATTTCTCAAGCATGGGAAAAGAATCTAACATTCAGAAAAGGGAGGCAAATAGAACCCCAATTATCCATAAACAAAATAAGTCTACACCTAGACACCTGACAATCAAGATTCCAGAAATTCATCAAAACAACAAAACATTAAAAGCAGTTAGAAAAAGAAAAAAGATCAACTATAAGGGAAAGCCACCAGAATCACAGCAGATTTCTCAACACAAAACATCAAATAAAGAAGAGCTTGGAAAGAAGTATTTCAGGTCCTGAAAGAAAAACAACTTCTGATCCAGATTGATGTTCCCTGAAAAACTATCAACTTCAATGGTGAGATAAGATTCTTTCATGACAAACAACACCTGAAAAAATTCATGACACCAAACCAACCCTACAAAGAGTATAGCCAGATATTTTAGGAACAGAAAAAAGTGATCACAACTTCAAGAGCAACAGAAAGGAACTACCAACCAGAGCAAGTAATTAAACAGAGGGGTAAAGTAGTGAATCAATAGCAGGAAAATAGCAAAACAAAGATAAGCCAATGTGTATGTTACAGCCATCAATGTAATTGGGCTCAATTCACCATTCCAAAGAAACAGACTGGCAGAGTGGATCAAGAAACAAAATTGAACAGTATGCTACTTACAAGAAACACATTTAATTCAAGAGGAAATTCATAGACTGAAAGTCAAAGGATGGGAAACAATATTCCGTAAGACAGAAACACAGAAAAAAAAAAATATTCTGTAAGACAGAAACACAGAAAAAAAAGCAAAGGTAGTTATTCTTGTCGCTGACAATGTCAACTTCAAACCAAGATTCATTAAAAGAGGCAAAGAAGGTCACTACATGCTTTTTAGGATAGAGATAACAAGAGGAAGAGATAACAATCGTAAATATATATGTACTCAAAGTACGAGCACCCAACCACATAAGAAAAATTTTGACAGACATGAAAAATCAAATGAGCAATAACACAATTGTAGTGGGGGACTTTAACACTCCACTGTCATAGAGATAGATCAAGTAGGAAAAAAAAATCAGCAAAGAAATAACAGAACTAAGCCAAACTTGTGAACAAATACACATAGCAGACCTTATAGAGTGTTCCACACCATCAGAATGCACATTCTTTTCAGCTGTATATGGAATATTCTCCAAGATAGACCAGACACTAGCACATAAATCATGCTTAAGTAAATACAAAGGAATTGAAATTAACCCATGCATATTACCTGACCACAGTGCAATGAAATCAGAAATTATTGGCAAAAAATAGCAAAAGTTCGACAAACACATGGAAATTAAATAACATCCTCCTGAACAATGAATGGGTCACAGGTGAAATTAAAAAAGAAATTAAACAATATTTATAATCAAATGAAAATGCAAACACAACTTACTGGAACCTGTGGGATGCAATGAAAGCTGTTTTAGAAGGGAAATTTGTATCAGTAAATTCTCACATCAGGAAAACAGAAAAAGTCCAAATAAACAATGTTATGCTGCACCTCAAGCTTTTAAGAAAAGAAGAGCAAGTCAAGCCCAAAGCCCCAAAAGTCAGGAAATTATAAAGATCAGAGCAAAAATAAACACAATGGAGACAAAGAAAATAATACAAACAATTAATGAACTGAGGAGTTGTTTCTTTGAAAGAATAAATAAAATTGATAAACCCCAAGCTAACCTTGTCAAAAACAGAAAAGAAAAAAATTAAAATTTGCACAATAATAAATGAAAAGAGTGAAACAACTACAGACCCTATAGAAATCCAGAAGATCATCAATACCTATTTGAAAAGTCCTTAATCTCATAGGATGGCAAACACAGAAGAAATGGACAGATTCCTAGATATATATGAATTACTAAAGTTAAATGAAGAAGATATAAAAATTCTGAATAATCCAATATAAGTGAATAAAATTGAAAATATAATCAAAACTTACCAAAGATCCCTGGCATGTGCCAGCCCTACCCCCAAGGCAAGCTGAGACAGTGATTAAGACTGAGTGTGGTGGTACACACCTGTAATCTCAGAGTTTGGGAGGCTGAAAACAGGAGGATCACTACAAGTCTGATCTCTGTAGTGAAACCCTGTAGATCCAGTACTAAATACATAAAAAAGTAAAACTAAAAAATTTGACTGAAAAAGAAAAACCCTGGTCCTAATGGATTCACAGCTGAATTTGGATTCACAGCTGAATTCTGCAAGAAATGTGGTGATTTAATGCAAACTCTTCTCAAACTCTTCAGTGAAATGAAAGGGAAGCAATTCTCCCAAACTCATTCCTGGGGATAAGTATTACTGTGATATGTAAACCAGAGGAAGACCCAACCAAAAATGAGAACTACAGGGCAATCTCCCTAATGAACATTGATGCAAAAATCTTTAATAAAGTACTAGCAAACAGAATGCAACAGATCATCAAGAAGATAATACAACTGATCAAATGGGCTTCATCCAAGGAGTGCATGTATGGTTCAATATATGCAAATCCATAAATATAATATAACACATCAACAGAGCCAAAGATCAAAATCACATGATGGTCTCAATATATGCAGAAAAATCTTTTGACAAAGTCCAACACTCATTGATGATAAAAACTATAGAAAATCAGAATAGGACCAGCCAAATAACTCAGGGAATTAAACACTTGCAAGCAGGCACACGGGCTGGGAGTTTGATCCCCAGGCCTACCGTGCTGGCCCTGCCCCCAGGGCATGCTGAGAGGCAGTTGAGACTAGGCATGATGACATGTGCCTGTAATCCCAGCACTTGGGAGGCTGTAAACAGGCAGATCACTTCAAGTCCAATCTGGTAGTGAGACCCTGAACGCCCTATAGTCTTTTCCCTAAAGAAAGAAAGAAAATCAGAATAGATGGTCTTTACCTCAATGTGATAAAAGCCACTTATGACAAACCAACAGCCAACATCATACTAAATGTACAAAAAGTGAAAGCTTTCACTTTAAAATCAGAAGCAAGAAAGGAGGTCTACTGTTCCACTACTATTCAATATAGTTCTGGAAACATTAGCCAGAGCAATTAGATAAGAGAGAAATAAGAAGAATAAATATTGGAAAAGAATAAGTGAAATTATCATTATTTATAGATAACGTGATACTCTACCCCAAAACTCCAAGAGGCTTATGGTTTTAATAAGCAAATTCAGTAGCATGGCAGGATGCAAAGTCAACACTCAAAAATCAACAACATTTTTGTACACAAAAAATGAATGTATGGAGAGAAAAATTAGGAAAACCATATTTTCACAATAACATCCTAAAAAAAGAAATATTTAGGAATCATTCTCACAAAGGAAGTAAAAGATTTACACAGTGAAAGTTATTCTGAGAAAAGAGATTGAAGAGTACTTCAGAAAATGTTAACATATTCCTTGTTCCTGGATAGAAGGAATCAACATTGTGAAAATGGCCATAGTTCCAAAATTGTTATATAGATTCAATGCAAGCCCAATTAAAATACTATTAGTATACCTCACAGATATAGATAATTCCTAAAATTCATCTGGAACCAGAAGAGACCTAGAATATTAAAAGAAATGCTAGGCAACAAAGGAAAAGCAGGAGACATCACTATCCCTGATTTGAAATTATACTACAAAGCCATTGTGATAAAATCAGCATGGTACTGGCAAAAAAAGACCCGAGGATCAATGAAATGATAAGAAGATGCAGACACAACTAAAAACAAACACAGCCATCTTATCTTTGACAAAGGGAGCTAAACATTTCACTGGAAGAAAGATAGCCTCTTTAATAATTGGTGTTGGAAAAACTGGCTTTCCACATGCCCAAGGCTAAAATTAGACCCATGTCTTATCACCATGCACTAAACTACAGTCAAAATTGATCAAACATTTAAACATTAAAACTTAAACACTAAATCCTTTGAAGGAAAATGTAGGTAGAAATCTTAAAGACATGGGGTAGGTAGAGTCTGTGAACAAAAACCAAACAGCATGGGAAATACTTCAAAGAATTAACAACTAGGATCTCATTGTTTTAAAAAGTTTCTGTACATCAAAAGAAATCACCAAGTGAGTAAAAAGAAAACCCACAAAGTTCGGAAAATACTATAGTCATCTGTCTCTCTGACAAAGGACTTCTACCTAGAACATATAAAAAAAAATTTAAAAATCAGGCTCCAAAATTCAAAGACCTGGTCCACATGCCAGTCAGTGTGCAAGTGTCTTTACAGGCTGGTCTCATTTAATCTTCTGTCATCTTCCATAAACTTGGAAAGATGGGTACCACCCAAGGATGTGAAAGCCGAGGGCCAGAAATAGTAAGTTAGATGCTGAAATCACCTGCGAGCAAGAGAGAGAACCAATACTACTGTCCATTCTCAGCTCTGAGGGTGTTAATTTGCCTGCGGGATTCAAGGTTTTCCTTTTCTGATTAGAAATAGCTCCTAAAATATCGGGATATTTTTGGAATTAGTTCTTGTGAGGGGGAAAAAAAGGTTTTGCTCACCTTTATCATTGTTGAGATGGTAATACCATGTCAGGATCAGATGTAGCTTGAGCAACTTGATGGGAAAGTCGGGATGGGAAGCCACTGCAAAGCCCTGTGCCTGGCTCTGGGACCTGGCCCAGCAGTAGCAGTCCCCAGTCTGTGTCTGAGAGATTAAAGACATAGCAGAGAGAGACCCAAGAGAGAGAGAGAGCGCATCAGGAGAATCCACCCAGGCCAGCCCTGTGGGGTCCAGAGCACTGTGGGAAACAGAGGCATAAGTCCAGTTGTCCAGGCTGAAGGCCCAGAGCTGGACAGCAGACCCGCAGCAGTGACTGTGGATGATGCCTCTGTGTGGGTATCAGTTGGCTCTAGGTTGGGGCTAAGTGGGCAGATGAAGGGCAGGGGCAGGGGTATGGGAAGACAGGTATATTGGGTGCCACCATTGCCCCCGTATGCTTGCTCTTCCTTTCTGTCTTGGTACTGGAACTCACAGTTTCAGCTGGATGCATGGGTCACCAAGCTCCTCTGCAGCTCACCATGGCCTCTTCCTCTGTCTTCCTTCCTCTGGTGAGAATACAAAGGCTGGGACTCCAGCAGCCACTAGGACCATGAGGCAGACCCCATCCTTGATGGAAACTGAGTTCCCAATGACTGCAGAACAACCGGGGCAGCCTATGCCCTGCTCACTTGGTTTGCATCATATACAGTGAATCGGCATTTAAATTTAATGAACTAAGCATGGAATGGCAGTAGTAGTGCTGGCCTCAGAAAGCTGGCTTCTTCTCCCAACCTCCACTTGATAGTATAGATTCTCATAAACTAATTCTAGTTTGAATTAGCAGGAACTTAAGTGAATTGTAGCAAACAGATTCACCAATCTGATTATTCTATAACATTGTCATTGCTGCTTAGCTTTCAATCTGGGTCCACGTTCACCTCTCCGGTTAATAATATCCCTTAGTTACTGCAGGCTGACCAGGCCCTCAATCTCCCAAATGAATGGGCAGTGAAGGCTTAAATCAATGAGACAAGTGGTTTGATATTAGGGCTCTAGAAAGTTCAAAAACCCTTACATGGCTGGGCGTGGTGGTGCATGCCTATAACCCCAGCACTTGGGAGGCTGAGGCAGGATTGTTGTGAGTTCGAGACCAGCCTGTGCTACAAAGGCCAGCCCGAGCTGCATAGTGAGACCCTGTCTCAAAAAAGACAAAAAAAAAAAAAAAAAAAAAAAAACCCTTCCATGGCTTTTAACATTCTCTGGGCTTTGACCAAGAGCTTCTCTCTGTGTAGCCTGTATTTATTTGATTTTCAAACAAAGGCAGGTGATACTGAAGAAAATGCGGGAATCTAGTAGGCCCTTGGGAAATAGTTTTCCAAACAGTAAATCATGTCCATCAGGAAAACTACCTTATCTTTAGGCTGGTATTTATTGTAGGAGTGTGGAGCCTGCAGCTTCAGCTTCTTTTTAGTTAACTGGGTTGGAGCCAAATGTCCTCAGCTGTGGCCTGCTCTTGTCAACTTCAGGCCAATACCTCAGTGGGGACCAGGGACTCACAGAGATTCATTTACCAAGTCTGCTGCCCATCTCCAGACGGGCCTAAGTCTCAGGTGAACTCATATGTACACATGAAAAGCCACTGGTTAATATTAAATCCTGCTCAGAGCGGTGGTCTCCATCATTCATTCCTTGCCAGGGGCTCTTAGAACGTGTACAGTGCAATGAAAGCCACACCGCCAGATGCGGCACTCTTCTTCCTGAGCAAACTCAGTCACCACCACCATCACCCTTCCTCCTCCGCCGCCTATGCAGCAGCCAGGGTCACAGTCGGTACCGCACTCTGAGCTCCCCTGCTACCCCGACTCAATTTGCTTCTGGTCTGCTACCCAGCCCTTCCCACCTCTCGAAATGAACCTCACCCCTCATCCCAGCTCCTGTCCTAAAACCCCACCTCCTACCACAGCTCCTGGCCCCTGCAGGCACCGAGTCTGCGTGGGTGTGGGTGTTTATAGCACCATTCTGAGTAAGAAAAAGTATGGTTGGAAGATTGGTTCCTCGGGAAACAGTCTTTGAGCAGATGTCTCTGGGTGAGTGTTTTGGGGAATAGCACCTATGAGAAAATGGAGGAAGAATGATAGGGCAGAGAAAAAGAGTGGAATTTCAAAGCAGAGTATTATTTGAAGTTTCAAGATAACAGGCAGCAGAAACAAAACCAGAAATTGTCAAGTGGTTGGCTGGGGGATGTGGCTGCAGCAGAGGCAGTTTAGTGTTTAAGTTTTTCTGTCCTACATATGGATTCCTTTCAAATTTTGAAACATACTATATTTAAACTATAAAGTCATCAAAACTTTGTCTCTCCACCCCCCATGTGTGTATGTGTGTGTGTGTGTGTGTGTGTGTGTGTGTGTGTGTGTGTGTGTGTGGCCAACTCAGCCTGCCCTGGGGTGGGGCTGGCATGGCACATGGGGCCAAGGATCGAACCATGGTCTGCAGTCCTGCACTTACCTGAGCAGGTGTTTTAGACCACTGAGCTCTCTCACTGACCACATCTTTATTGTCAGAAGGATGTTCAGTGAGTAAAGACATGAATGACTTGGGGGACCATTCTCTTACTTTCTGGGATGCTCCATGTATTTCCCGCCTGTCTGTGGAGACCACATCTTCACTGGTCCCCTGATTTCAGCACAGATGCATGAGGATCTCCTTTACTAAGTTCTCCTATCTGTCTGGACAAACAGATCAATGTGAAAGTCATCAGACTTCTCCCTGAGGCAGCTAATTCTATCTTTTGTTGCTCAAAATAGGAAATAACTGTCAATCCTAGTGGCAGGCACATCTGTAATATGACAGGAGGCTGAGGCACGAGGATTGCGAGACTAAGGCTAGCATAAGCAACTTAATGAGAACTGTCTCAAAAAATAAAATAAAGGGCTTGGGATGTAGCATAGAGAGAGTGAGAGAGAGAAAATGGAGACTAGGTAGAACAGTGGTTCCTAGCCATGCATATAGAGCTTTAAAAACATATCCTTGTCCACCCCACAACCTGGATCAATTAAATACGGCTTTGGTTTAGGTATTAAAAAAGAAAAACCCCATGGCTTCTACTGTCTGGTTGGGATGCAGACCCCCTGGATCTGCCATCTGCTGTGTCACTCATCTGAGTAAGGAAGATGATTCACTTGGTGGTGACTCACACTCTGTCATCATCGCAGGCCCTGGAAGGTGGTCCCCAGCTTCTGGGCTCCAGCCTCTCACTGCCCATTTACTGCCTGATTCCTGCTACACTTGTCCCCAGGAAACACCTTCCCACTGTTACTGATGAACTGCTGGTTGCCACATCTAGCGTACTCCACACCCTTAGTTCCTTCTCTGCACAGCGCCTGATCCTACACACAACTCTGCCTCTCCTAACCTCCTCCCTGGTTTCTTTGGTCCCCATGTCCCAACCTGCTTCCTTCCTCTCTGCTGAGACATCCCAGTCTACTGCCTTCTCTTGTCTACTTGAGACCGTCCTCTTCTCACTGTGTTTTCTCAGGGCTTCCCCATCATTCTCCTCTCCCTGACCACGGCCCCACACTGCTCTCCAATCCCATGTCTCCCTCCTGAGCTCCATGACCAAATGGGCTATTGTGTGCTGTGCATTTCTACCTCTGATATATCACAGGTACTTCAAACACAACCTTCATGAAGCAGAAGCCATCAACTATTGCCCTAAATCCTTTATCTTATCCTCTTTGCTCCATGGGATGGCATATTAACCAGCTTTACTCATGCACACAACCCCACACTCTGGGAACCTCGCAGACACTCCTCTCCCCCTCCACATCCAGGTCATTCTGTCTTCCTCTCACCCCATGACATGTGCTGTGTCCATCATGTGTTCCCTGCATGGCTATGCCAGTCTCATACACAGCCTTGCAGATGCAACCATGTCCCATCTTAATCCTGACTTTGGCCGGAGAGCTCATTCCAAATGTGTCAGTGTTCTGTGTCAAACCCTTCAGCCACTTCCCCATGGACTCCCAAGTGCAAACTTAGAAAGGCCCACTGGGCAATAATAGCTTGCCCTGCCCTCTCTGTTATGGCCTGCAGGGGCCCAGTGCAGCCTCTCCACTGAGCGCCCCTCCCCACAACCTGCCAGCCTGCTTCCTCCCTGCCTTCCTGTGTCCTTCCTTGACTTTCCATTATTTCCCTTTCCCAGTCGGGTTTCACTGTCCCCAAGTCACCTTAGGTGACATGGAGCGAACCCATATAAATTTTGTTTGAAGTGGGGACAGTATTTCTACATGAAGATGATTACAAGGTACCTACAACTCTCCAGTAAGTTGACCTTAAAGAAAGGTTTTCGGGGAGAACCCTGGGGAAGTCCCATGTTCAACAAGAATATTTTTATTTCATCTGTTTTATCTCTTCTGAGTAAGACTTAGTTTGAACCATTATTTGGTGGATAAGAAAATTAACCAACCAGTGATGCAAATTAATCAGAATGTGAAGATGAATTATGAGCCCCTCCTCTCCTAAAGTTCTCACCCCTTATGTTGGTTTTTTAAGGCATTTTCTTTAATATCTCTGAGTGACATATTAAGGTTTCTTTGGCACTTAAATAATTATCATGTTGGATCAAAAATACAAGCAATATGATCAAAAGAAGTTAAGTGAGACAAAGGGAGAATTCAGTGAAAAATTCATTTCCCCACAAAAGCCTTGTCTGCCACCCTAAGAGGTCATTCTGCAGAGGTCATGCTGCAGCACGTGATTCTAAGGATGGCTGCTCTGGTGGGCGATTCCCTTGGTGGGGACAATGCAAAGACAAGTCTTCTGAGTGCCACTGATACAGTGCAGCTGTCACTCAGGAGACACCTGTCCCTGCTGTCCAGTGGCTGTCAGGCAGGAGAGCATCCTGTAAAATCTTACAATATCAAACCTTTTTTTGGCAAATAACCTCTAGCATTTGCTTGGCTCATCTCCAAATATCCATTTAGCTCAGCTTATTTACTTACCTAGGGGTGTATTTTTCTTCTAATACATTGTGGAGGATTTATTACTTCTCAAAATGAGATGATTTGTGGGTGCTTTATGGTATTTTTTAGTGATTAGAGTATTTGATATTTCAGTAAGTGGTGTTGGGATAATTTTCAAATGGAAAGAAAAGAAAGGAAAAGAAAGAAATTTCTTGTTTCTCTTCATCATGGGTATAAATTAATGTATTAAATATCTAAATATAGAAGAAATACAGTAAAAATATTAAAACAAAATGATAAGAAAACACCTTCACAGGTTTTACAAGAGAAGATTTTCTTTAAGGTAGAACAAAAAAAGTACAAACTATAAATAGGGGTACATCCAGTTATATGTAATTAAAAACCTTTTGTCAAAAAACTTAGTTCTCTTTCCCATCTTACAAGATGGCGGGAGAAAAAACTGAGAAGCCAGACACTAAAAAGAAGAAACTCGAAGCCAAGCAGGCTTCTGCTAGTGGTGCTGGTAAAAAGGGTAAGGTGAAGGCAAAACAGTCCAAGAAGGGGCAGCCCCGCTGCAGCCGAAATCCTATCCTGGCTAGAGGAATTGGTAGACACTCTTGATCAGCTATGTATTCCCCAAAGGCTTTGTACAAGAGAAAGTACACAGCTGCTAAATCAAAGGTTGAGAAGAAGAAGAAGAAAGAGAAAGTTCTACTATCACAAAATCAGTCAGTGGGGACAAGAATAGAGGTGCCCAGGTGGTTAAGCTTTAAAAAATACCTAGATACTACCCTACTGAAGAGATGCCCTGAGAGCTCTTGAGCAAGGCAAGAAACCCTTCAGTCAGCATGTGAGACTTCGAGCTAGCATCACTCCTGGCACCAGCTTGATCATCCTCACCGGGCGTCACAGAGGCGAGAGAGTGGTCTTCCCGAAGCAGCTGGCCAGTGGCTTGCTACTTGTGACTGGGCCTCTCAGCCTTAATCATATTCCTCTATGAAGAACACACCAGAAATTTGTCATTGCCACCTCTACAAAAATTGACATCAGCAAATTGAAAATCCCCAAACACCTCACTGATGCTTACTTCAAGAAGAAGAAGCTGCGGAAACCCAGACACCAGGAGAGCGAGATCTTTGACACCGCAAAAGAGAGATACCAGATTTCAGAGCAGCACAAGTTGGATCAGAAAGTGGTGGACTCACAGATTTTAGCAAAAATAAAAGCTGTTTTTCAGCTCCAGGGCTACCTGCCATCCGTTTTTTCTCTGACAAATGGAATTTATCCTCATAAATTAGTTTTCTAAATTTCTTACTAAAAACCTAATTAAATAACTGATACATTTTTTAAAAAATTGTCAAAATAACCCATGAACAAGATGAAATGACAGCTGGTGGCTGGAAGGAAGGGACTTACAGAGCATCTAACAGAGAGACGGTTATTATCTTGAGTGTACATAACTTCTACAAGTCAGGCAGAAAAATATACATAACCCAAGAAAAAATAGGCCAAGGATATGAACTGGAAATTTGTAGAAGAAAACTAAGAATAGGCAATGTGTGTTTAAAGTATATAACTTCATACATAATTAGGAGAGTTCAATTAAAACAAAAAGATGTGTTTTTGGTCAATAATGATAGTGGAAAGCTTTAAGTTTCAGACTATCAGATAATGACTCAACTATGAGGGATCTGGTACATTCATTCACCGTTGTCAAGAGGTAAACTGATACAGATATTTAGAGACCCATTTGGTAGCACCTTGTGATTTGAAAATGTGGCCCCATAACAGCAATTTCATTCTTAGGTGTTTCCCAAATAGTACCATTCATGTGCATAAGGAGATACATAAATGGCTGTGTATTTGTGGTTGATTTCAATTTAAATGTCGCTCTAGAGGTGAAAGCCTACAAATACCGTAGGCTTTGCAATCTGCGAAACTTTGCTATTTATACCAGCTTGCTGGGGTTGCTGTCACAAAGTCTCAGGGACTGAGTAGCTTTAACAGCCTTTCTGTCATGATTCTGGAGGTGAGAAGGCCAAGCCCAAGTTGTCAGTAGGGGGTGTTTCTTCCAAGGGCTCTCTCTTTGGCTTGTTGTAATGGATACCACTCATGCAGGACTAGTATTCAGTCTCAATGGCTTCATTTTAACCTAACTATCTCTTTAAAGACCCTATCTGGAAACGCAGGCACATTATGACGCACTGGGAGTTAGGACTTTAACATCTAGATTTGGAAAGGGGGTAGGAGGACACAATTTAGTTCATCGTGTTGCCTCTGCAAGGGATGGCACCCGTGTGCAACTGTGTTTACAATCCTGAATGTGATGTTGAATTGCAAAGCAGGACTGATAATGGCACATACCATATTCCACAACTTATGGCCATGAAATGTACACACAGCCTATATCAAAGCCTTCTATACGCACATATGCATTTAACTATCTGGAAGGATCTATTAAACTCCTTAGCCATTACTACCATGTTTAATAGTTCAACAGGACTTTGGCTGTTGAGTTTTGTTTCTTTAACAAATATTGGAAGAAAATATGGTGAAATATGAAATATGGATATAATTTTGAGTAGTAGACATAGAAGCTTGGTTATAACACTTTGTATTTTCCTATATATCTAAAATATTAAAGAAGAAAAAAAGTAGAAATGATAGTCAACCCATCCATACCCAAGGATATTTTAAATTTACTTTTGGGTGAAATTAAACCATGAAGGAACCGCACAGTGGGGCGTCATTTGATCTCAGTCTCTCTAGAAAAATATTGGTCCTTCTCTGTATGTTTTGGATTCATGCAACTATAGGTTGCTTTAGGGATCAGCCTTATGAACTCCTTTTGAATTTATTACAGGAAAGCAGCCAGTGATAACTTCTATTACTTCACACTATTTTTTCCTTACCAGGACTAACTTATTCTGCAGATATATTTATGAGCTGCCTAAAATCCTTTTAGAATGAGGAGCATAAATAAGTAAAGGAGTAAAATATGCAAGGCAATAGTCTGCAAGTGAATAACCGGCTGGTGCTTCAGGAGGATGAAAGCAACTCGTACTGAGCTCCCACCATGAACCAGGCCCTCTGCCAGGGTCTCCAGACAGCTGTCATCTGAGTTTTAATCTTCATAGCTTTAGGAAGCAGGTTGTGAAGAACCGCAAGTCTAAGCAACTTGTCCAAACTCACATAGTAAATGACTAAACCAGGCTAACTTCAAACTGTACTAGGATATTTAAAGGAAAAATAATATGTTGGAAGCTATTTTATTTTATGATTACACAAGGAATAGTAGACGAAAGAAGTTTTTTGTAATTTATTGAGAATCAACTTCCAGAGAACCAAGTGCTTTTCATACCACTTTAGAAATGAGACTAAAGCCCAGAAAAGTTTAAAAGTTCAAGAAGTTATATGTATATATATATATATATATATATATATATATATATATATATATATATATATATATGTATTCATTAATTTGGTTAAGACAATAACAGATGAATCTATTGGGTAGGTCTATTTCTAAAATGAGAGAAGACATTAAAGGCAAGAAGCATATTAATATGGCTTTTCTTTTTGTACCTCATGTTTATATTTTTTTACTGGATGGTTAAGACCAAGTTAAAGCAAGACTTTTATAACAAAAAATGTAACTTTTGTTTCTGACAAGGTCAGTCAAATTCCCTCAGGATTTACCCTGAAACCGTGTATAGCAATCTGTAGATCTTTTGTCAGTGTCAGCCATCTGGATGGATGAGTCAGGGTCATTGATTGACCAATCTGGTCTCTGTGAAAGCCTGAAAGAATGTTTTCTCTCTAGGTGACTCTCCTTAAGCTCACTATACATCATCAATCACTTTCCTCTGTGGCTCCATAATCTCCTTGAACAAAAAGTTTGGGACACCACTTAGTTACATGATGTTACAATATAAAATCTTTTATGTCCTGAGTCCTCACTAAACTTGAAAGGCTAGAGCCAAAATAGTGGATATCCTTATAGCTCCTCTTTTTCTCTAATTTTTTGTCTGCAAACTTAAGTTGTTAACCCTCCAGAAAAGAAGCTTAATAATATTTTTACCCTATAACATAGGCATTTGAGTTTAACATCACTATCTGAATATCAAATGCCTTAGATATAGCACGGAACAGGTATTGTTCAACAGTCGTTGGTAAGCTAAACTTTCCCTATAGAATGTGAAAAAATTAAAAATGAAATAAAAATAAACAACTTCACATTTTTACACAGAAATTTAGAAATCTAACCATATACAGCATTGTAGCAGCACAGTCCTATGACATTTTTTTCTCGTCTCTTGTTTCCTTTCATTAACTTTTTTTAAACAAACATTTATTCGAGAGAGAGAGAGAATATAGCAATAATTGATGTGACATTAGAAGCAGTATGCATTTAGAAGACCAGAATGACAAGCATTCCAAGCATGGCCCTAGTATTACACATTGCTATCTTCAGTGCAGTTGCTTAGTTCACAGGCATCAGCATATATAATTAGTCAGGGTGAGAATCCTGCCAATTAACTTCTAGTTTTGAAAACATGATGGTGATTCTCTGGATCATTGTCTTAACCATCTTGTGCATATAAATGTATGGTTTTGCCCCTGCCATGTTTCCTAGCTTTTCTCCTTGCCCTTCTTTGTTGTTTAATTCTTAAGTTCTCGCTTTCCTTTTAATTGTGTTATACCTTTCAATTTTTCTCTTCTTTTGCTGAGCTGTACAAGCTTCAAGTCAACAACTTCTGACATTGCCAGTTCCATGGACAACCTACTACTATTATGGACTCTTGGACTATATCGGATTATTTTGCTGAATTCACACATCTACATTTGAATAGCAACACCCATCTCTGACAAAACTAAACAAAAAAGGGGGATATAAATGAAGGCCCATTTTGTAGTGAAAAAAATGTATGTGTGTATATATATATATATATATATATACACATATATATATATGTGTGTTACTAAATAGAATAGATATACAGCTACTTTCTCTTAGTTCAGTGAGAAAAAAGATTTATACTAATAGTGTTTAGACAAGATATCATGTCTGCATCTTGTACTCTGAATATTACAAAGATGACAATATGCAATGTATTAATTATTGTAACTGTCCTATTAATCTGTTTTGAAACTTTCATTGCAATCTCTTTCTCAATAAAATTAATAAGAAAATAAATGAAGACAAGAAGCTTATACAGAGAGCACATAAGCTTGAATTACCTCTTTGGCCCCACCTATTTAGTTTGCCAACACTGCCATAACCAAGTGCTGCTGACTAGATGGCTTAACTAACAAATACAGTGGTGATCAACAAATACAATGAATGGTTAAATCTAGAAAAATGTGTTACAGTAAAAGCCACATTGCCATTAATCCCTCTCAAAATATTCTCCCTCACTGTGAACACATTTCTGCCATTGTGCTTGCTATTTTCTGAGTGTCTTGATGACATGTGTGTCTTTATGATGTCCTGTAAAAAAAGTATGTCACTGCTTTTTCCCAATGGGTTTGCCTCGAGAGCACAGGTGTAGTGAAAACCAGCACTAAATCAAAGCCAACATGGAACAGCAAAACTCATGTTACTATTGTCATCATCAGACACATAGACTCTGGCAAGTCCATTACCACCAGCCATCTGATCTACAAATGTGGTGGCACTGACAAACAAACCATTGAAAAATCTGAGAAGGAGACTGCAGAGATGGGGCAGGGCTCCTTCAAGTATGCCGGGGTCTTGGACAAGCTGAAAGCCGAGTGTGAGCATGGTATCACCATTGACATCTCCCTGTGGAAATCTGAGACCAGCAAGTGTTATGTGATCATCGTTCATGCCCCTGGACACAGAGACTTCATCAAAAACATGGTTACAGGCATATCTCAGGCTAACTGTGCTGTCCTGACTATTGCTGCTGGTGTTGGTGAATTCAAAGCTGGTATCTCCAAGAAAGAGCAGACCCGTGAGCATGCCCTTCTGGCTTACACACCAGGTGTGAAACAAACTAACTGTTGGTGTTAACAAAATGGATTCCACGGAGCCGCCCTACAGCCAGAAGAGATGTGAGGAAATTGTTAAGGAAGTCAGCACCTACATTAAGAAAATCAGCTACAACACTGACACAAGCTTTTGTGCCAATTTCTGGTTGGAATGGTGACAACATGCTGGAGCCAAGTGCTAATTCATCTTGGTTCAAAGGATGAAATGTCAGTTATAAAGATGGCAATGCCAGAAGAACCACACTGCTTAAAGCTTTGGATTGCATCCTTCCACCCACTCGCCCCACTGATAAGCCTTTGTGGCTGCCCCTCCAAGATGTTTACAAAATAGGTGGTACTGGCACTGTCTCTGTGGGCTGAGTGGAGACTGGCGTTCTCAAGCCAGCATGGTGGTCACCTTTGCTCCAGTCAGCGTCACAACTGAAGTTGAGTCTGTTGAAATGCACCATGAGGCTTTGAGTGAAGCTCTTCCTGGGGACAATGTGGGCTTCAACGTCAAAAACGTGTCTGGCAAAGATGTCTGGCATGGCAACATTGCTGGTGACAGCAAAAAGGACCCACCAATAGAAGCAGCTGGTTTCACTGCTCAGGTGATTATCCTGAACCATCCTGGCCAGATCAGTGCTGGCCATGCCTCTGTCCTGGATTGTCACACAGCTCACATTGTTTGCCAGTTTGCTGAGTGAAAGACTGATTGCCGTTCTTGTAAGAAGCTGGAAGATGGGCCCAAGTTTTTGAAATCTGGTGATGCTGCCATTGTTGACGTGGTTCCAGGCAAGCCTGTGTGTGTCGAGAGCTTGTCTGACCTCCCACCTCTGGGTCGTTTCACTGTTCGTGATATGAGACAGACAGTTGCTGCGGGTGTCATGAAAACTGTGGACAAGAAGGCTGCTGGAGCTGGCACGTCACCAAGTCTGCCCAGAAAGATCAGAAGGCTAAATGAATATTATCCCTGCCACCTGCCTCTCCAGTCTTAGTGGTGGAAGATCAGTCTCAGAACTGTGTTTCTCAATTGGCCATTTAAGTTTACTAGTTAATGGTAACAATGCATTGTAAAACCTTCAGAAGAAAAGGAGAATGTTCTGTGGACCATTGTGTGTGTGTGTGTGTATGTGTGTGTGTGTGTGTGTGTGTGTAGCAGTTTTTAAGTTATTAGTTTTAAAATCAATACTTTTTAATAGAAACAACTTGACCAAAAATCTATCACAGAATTTTGAGACTCATTAAAACAAAGTTTAATGAAGAAAAAAAAAAAAGCCACTGCCAAGCACCACTGAAACAAAGGGAAAGCTTGCAGAAACACTGCACTGTACCCCCATCCACCTTACTCACCCAACCTGGTACCAAGGGACTTTCATCTCTTCTCCAAAGTCAAAATGACCATGAAAGGTAAACGTTTCAATTAATTCAAGACATCCAGGCAACCACAACAGCTCAACTAATGATACTTACAAAAGAAGCCTCCAGAACTACTTTCAGAAAAGGAGCAAGAAGGAAAGAAGTAGCTTTGAAGTGAGAGGAAATGTTTTCAGAATTAATTACAATATGTCTTTTACTATAAAACATTATATAGTTTTTTTTTTTAATAAACACTGTTTTTTGTATCACACCTCACATATCTGCTCACAGTTCCATAGACTGGTGCTCTGATCTCCTGGTGTCATGGCTGGTTTCTTCTGAGGATTCTCCCTTTGACTTGTCCATGGGCCTCTTTTTCCTGAGGCTCTACACATGCCTCTCTGTATCTTAAGTTTCCTTTCTTATAAGGATATTAGCCACATTGGATTAGGTCCCACCCTACTGACTCCATTTTAACATAATTATCACCTTGAAGATCTTAACTATGAATGCAGTCACATTCTAGGCCCTTGGATTTGAGATACCAACATATGAATGGCAGGGGTAGCATTCTTCCCATAGCAACTCTCATTCCTGGGTAACATCACTCCCTACTTGGCCTGAGCTACTAAAGAATTTGGTGGTTTTAAGAATCTTTTATGCACTGGAAAGACAGCTGGTAGTTGATAGCTTTCAGCAGCAGTGATGGCGGCAGTGGTAGCTTTGCAGCAGAGAAGCACAAAGAAAGGGGAGGGGAAGCCTTTATTAATTCTGAAGACACGGAGAGGATCAAGGGAAGGGAGATGGGCAGACAGATCCTCTGACCTGACGCAGGGAGGATGAGACTTTATGGACTTTTGCTCTGAATGAAGTTTGAGGGGTGGGTTTAGTGACACACGAGCTGATTAGAGGCTCCCTTGGGTGGGCGGGAAAGGTGAAAGGAAGTTGTATCCAGGGCTGGAGTGGGGAAGGAGGAAGTGGTCACTGGTAAAATAGGTTGTTGTTTTGGGGATTCAGCCCTGTTGGATTAGGGCCATGATAATTAGCAGTCTGTACTCAGGTCACAGCCTATCAGTAGTCAAAACTAAAAAGAACTCAGTAATTTCTAGAGTGAAAACCACTCCTTTCCTAATAAAAAAAGTTCTGGTGGACTTGTCTCCATTTTACTGGCTTCAAGTTGCTTCTTACTTCAGTCATTCCACTGGTAACATGTTCAAATGTAACTCAGAGTGGTGTTCCTGTTTCTTTTCTGCATGAACAAGATCATGGAGCTCCCCATGAGAGCAAGTTGGGTTTCCTGCCCAAATTTAACACCAGACTTGAAAAAGGCAATAGAGTGTCAGCTTGAATTGGTGATTGTCTTGGGTATTACTTACTAACATCATCTATGAAGAGGATGGGGTTTTCCCTAATCTAAGTGGGATGACTTCCTGTTTCCTTGACACTCTATCTTGCAGAAAAGCCACCACTTTGATCAGTGTTCAAGCAATTCAGAGCCTATCTAAGGCTGCTAGCCTTCTTGCATGTGAGCAGTGTCTGTTTAAGAGATCTTTCAGCAGGAAACTCTCACCCCCACCAATTTACAAAAAAAAAAAAAAAAAAATCTCCATTTCAGAAGTAACACATGGTGTGGGACACTGTTGTTCTTCATTTTTATTGACTTTCTCTCTTGGCAAGAATTGAATCTCACAGCTTTAATTATCACTTAGATACAGATGATATTCAAATTTACACTTCATTTCCAGCCCTTTCAGATGACGTCACCCTTTGCCTGGCCCCAAATTTGGCTCCCATCTTGCCTTGGATGAGCTACAGTTTTCTCTGATTGAATATGGATGAGATTGAAGCTTTTCAGTTAGTTGTAAATAAACTCAAAGTGCATAGGAGTCAATTTCCCCCCAGTGATATCCTGTCACTCCAGTTAAGAGCAGGGCTGTTTCAGTGACTCCAAATTATCCTCCTCCATTCACTAAAGACTACTCAGCCACGGAATTAATTTCCATGAAACATCCAAAGACATTTGATAGTCGCCATTACCCCCACTTTTGGCCAGAATTCTGGTTATCACATGGCTGAAATTCTGCCATGATCTTTGGAAAAGCTTCCAATAAACTCCTTGTTTATGGTCTACTTGGAATATGGCATGTGCTATGCAAACAATTCCAGGACACATCTCCCTTCAGGCAGCTGCGCTAGCTTCATGTGTACCGAATAAAATGTAATTTGTCAAGATTTTGGCCAGATTCTCTGTCTTTGCAAACATCAGCATTTGAAAAGGTCTAAAATTTAGATCTTTTCCTTTGAAGGGTTGCTTGCTGTTTTGCTTTACCATGTGACTGGAGACATACTCGGCGTCGTACCTCCATACTCCTGTGATTTTACACCAATGTATGTTTGAAAACACTGGGATGATCTCATCATAGGCATTGGTCCATGCGAGCCTGGCTCTTAATAAGCAACAAGCACTCAATAAATGCTCATTGGAATGAGGACTGAGAGAATGAATTTGTAATCCTTTGACCCACTTGTGGTTTCTGCTGCTGTCGTTATTTATATTTTTATCTATGTCTTAGATTATTATGTAACTGTGTTTGTGTAATTAGTATTTCAACCCGGCCATATTGGGAATCTCCATTAACATAAAACTGAAGAGTATAAAATGGAATGTTTGGAGTTGTCAATTAGCTGATTTGTCTTGTGTTGCTTTTCTTCATTATTTCAGTGCAGCGAACGGTTCATTCAGCACATTTTAATTAAAAACAAACATATGTGGGTCTGCTAAGAACTCTAGTGTCTAGCAGTTAGTTAGACAGGGATGGCAAATATTTCTAGCAGTGACCATATGATATCTTCCATTCATCTCAGCAATAATCCTCCAAATCTAATTATTGGGAGATAGCAGCTGCACTTGGTTAGGCTTTTCTTTATTTTTACAGAGATGTGTTTTTTCAGCCCGTTATATTGTAGAGAATCAGCTGCTGCTGGGGTCCATCCAAGGCTGCCATCCCAGCAGTACAAGGCTTTCTACCAGTTGTTTCCCGTTGAAGCTTTTCACATTTGTTCCTGCCCACATGCTTCCTGCCTGCGGTGCTCTGAGTAGATGTCTCGCCTTCGGAAAAGTTCTGTTTCCATGCTTGTGCGAGCCTGTTAGGTATATTAGTGAGACTTGAAGGTAGAACCAGAACAGGTGACACTGGGGAAACTTGATAGGAATGGCATGTCCTGTGTGGAGTCAGCATGCGTCAGACTCTGGACCTCAGCTCTGGACATGAGAAGCAGGGTTCTGTTTGTTCCAGGAGAGTAGCTTAGTGCCTGGCTGAAGACACAGAGGCCAATATATTCATCTGAGATAAGAATTATAATGAGTAAGACTCATGTGGATGGAGTGGCCTGAGAGTGCAGAAATTGAGAAGGAAGACTATGTGTCATCCTGTCTGTGCTTCTCACAAGCCGTGCATCCTGGAACAAGCTGCCTAATTTTACTATGTGGCCGGTGGACTTTGAGGTGGCCCATGATCCCTGGATGTTGGCTCAGAGGAGAGAGAATCTGAAATCCCCAATGGGGCAGGGCTCAAGCCCTTTGGCCAGGCATTCAAGGCCTTTTATAATCTGGTCCTAACCCTAGCTTTAGCTCCAGCTCTATCTTAATAGCCATGTAAATCAATCCTTCCAGTCAATTCAGTTGACTCATTAAGAAATGTACCTACCTTTCACTTTATACCTTGTTAATTTAAGAAATTTGAAATAAAGTAAAACAGAAATGACCAATTAAAAGCAGAAGTCCATATTAACAGAGTTACTCTCTATGTCTTCTTTTAAAAACAAAAAGCCAGTATTAGTGAGAGTAAGTTTCCTGTGCATGACCCACCATACTCTGCCCTTCTGCCTGGTTGGACTGGAGCCAAGAACCAGGGTGATTTTAGAAATTATATTGAGGATAGCAGTGTCTGCAGTAGCTTGAGTCCCTGGATGACCGACTGTGTGAAAGAAGTCATGTGGCAGCCAGGATCACTCCAGTCAAACTGTCAACATATGCAAGAAGTCAGCCTCCAAGGGGACTAGACTTTGACCCTTAGTATTTGTTTATTGCAGCAGCTAGCTTCGTAGACAATTTGCATCACCTAACCAGGATGATCAATCCATATGAATAAGTAGGAAAAGCTAGCTCTAGTGGCTTTAAAATAGACATTACCAATAGCACTGATAGGGACTAATAGGGCTGTGAGCCTTAATACTATGGATTCTTGCAGCAGGCTGTGAGTTCAAGCCAATTCTACTATTTAGGGCTTTATAATCTTAGGCAAGTGTATCAGAGTTCTACAAATACCCAGGACCCATAGGACTTATAGATAGATGCAACCTACTGACTCAGTTCCTATTATCCATCCATCCATGCATCCATCCATGTATCCATCATCCATGTATCTATCTGTCATATCATCTATGTATCTGCCTATCTACCTACCTATCTACCTACTTAGTTACTACCTACCTACTTATGTGCCTTATCTGTTAGAGACATTTGTTTTAAACAATTGGGCCACAACTTTGTGGAATCTTGGTAAGTCCAAAGTCTGATGTAGAAGGCTGTTAGACTCAAGACCCAGGAAAATGTTGCAGTTCAATTAAAGGCAGTCTTGGGGTGAACCCAGAAGAGCTGATGCTGCAGATGAAGCATGAAGGTGGTCTGCTGGTAGAATTTCCTCTTGTTTAGGGGAAAGCCAGTATTTTGTTCCATTTGGGCCATCAATTGATTGGGTGCATTCTATCCACACTACAGAATACAAATCTGTTTTACTCCAGATCTGACATAAATGTAAATCAGAAAAACCCTTACAACAATATAGAAATATTCTCAATTCTGAGCAACACCTGGCCACCCAAGTTGGACATCAAATGATCCATTATAAGTCTACCCCTTGTCAACTTGGCACCCAGACACCCTACCATCCATGATCTCCAAATAAAGGCAATAACAAGACCACAGTTCCACCCAACGTGCTACAACTACTCTGTATACAACTGAAAACACGCTAACATTTTTCCCAGGAGAGGAAGCCAAACCTTTGAGTGATTTTACACTTCTTGATTTCCTATAACTTAAAGACTAAGAGGTAAAAAAATAAAGACTAAGAGGTAAAGTAAAAAATATTTAGATACTATGATATAAAACCAGTACATCTTATGTTATATGACAAGAAGATGAGATGGATGCAAACATATATATATATATATATGTGTGTGTGTGTGTGTGTGTGTGTGTGTGTGTGTATGTATGTATGTATATATGTATGTATGTTATATTCATAACAAAGCAAAGAAGAAATACTCATGACTATTGTAGTCTGTACTTTTTTGTAACTGGTCACATAGTCCTTTCTGACATTTATAACTACCTGCTTACACTACCTATTCCATATCCCCTTTCCCTCCACAAGTTCTCAGTTCACTGTGGTTCTTTATCTGCCAAAGTGACCAAAATCTTTATTCCTAAAGGGCCCAGGCCATCAGAGTCCTATCTTGATTGGGGTGTGGCAATTTTCCATTGACTTTAAATACATTGCATGGTAGTTCTATGAGATGATCTGAGAGATCTCTTGTATTTCAGATATACTCTTCTTTTTCTGCACTGTGGAGTAGCAGTCTGGTCTCCCAGTCAGGATCAATCCCCCAGAAAACACAGTAACTTTCTTCTTTGCCACTGATTTAGAGGCATGAAGGTCTCAAAGTGCCAGGTGAAAGTGATAACTTCCAAATCCATGGAGTCATTGTTTCCATCTTTTGCTGGAAAAATTTTTCCCTTTGGAATTATGACCTCTAGGCCAGAAGAACATAAGGTTGTAGGGACTAGATACAAAGATTTTGCTAATGATCACTAGGAGTAATTTCCACCTCTTGATTCCTGAACTCATGAATTTCAGATATTGGAGAAACAGCATCATATACTGACAGTTGATTCAAGGAATATCTAGCCTTCTGGAGAACATTGCTGTCTAGTGACTTTCTTGTTGCTGACATGAAATACCCAACCACCACCAGAGTTAAAGGGGAAGGGATTATTTGGCTCATGGTTTGCAGAGGTTTCAGTCCATCATTGGTTGACTCCAAGGCAGGATGGTGTGGCAGATAGGCCTTGCAAAGGAGAAAGAGCTCATGGTGGCAGAAGGCAGCAAAGCACCAAGGAACCTTGTTTTATTCCTGTCCCTTTTATCTTATCCAGACTACTTAGGATGGGTAGCACTCGCACCCTTAGTCTTAGAACCCTTGATGCTAGCATTGCACCATGAATCAACTCCAGTGTCACACACTCTATATTCAGTCACCTCTGAAAAAGCCCCATCTGTTACCGCATGAGGCATTGGGGAGACATCCAAACCCAAGCCATAATGCTCGCCCAGCCCTGTAAGACACTTTTATGGTCCTATAGCTGAGTCTTCAAAGCCAGTTCCAGTAGTTCTATCAAGCCAGCTACGTCAAGACGATGGGGAACATGGTAAGACCATGATTTCCATGGCATGGACCTACCGGCACATTTCGCTTGCTCTGAAGCAAGTTTCTCAGTCAGAAGCAAGGCTGTGTGGGATACCATGATGGTGGATAGACATTCTGTGGGTCCATGGGGGAGTTTTGGCAGAAGCTTTGTACAAAGGAAAGGCAGATCTCTGTCCAAAGTGTTTAATTCCAGCAAGAACAGAATTCTCATTTCATGGTATAAGATGTCTAACATAATTAACCTTTCACAGGATGATGAGCTGATCTTCTGGGCAACTGGTTCCACACCAGGACCTTAATGTTGTTCGCTGTTGCTGGAAGATTAGGCACTCAGCTGGTCACTGTGGTGAGTAGAAAGCTGTGCTGCTGAGTTTATTATGTATCAATCCATCCCTATAACTCTGGCCACTTTGTTTATAAGCCCAAGGGGGAATGACAGACAAAGTGGCTGAGTAGCATCAGAAAACAAGTCTCCTTGTCTGCTTGATTATTAAAACCCCCTTCTGTTAAGGCTACCCTTTGGGGAGCATTCAAATAAGACAAAGATTTTCATGTTTCTTATCCAATTAGAGAAGTCTACCAGTGAAACTCTCTCGAAACTCCTTTGTCACCAATATTCTAATTGTATTCTTCCCAATTCCCTGATAATCCCAAGAAAATCATTGGCCAAACCTCATTTCAGTATCAATTTTTGACTAAGCAGGATTTTCCAGAGAATAGACCTAACAGTGTATGCATGTGTAAAAAAAAACTGAAGATGATCAATGCCGGCAAGATAGCTCAGCAGACTAAGCACTTGCTTAAGCAAGCATGGGCACTGGGGTTTGATCCCTGTTACTACTTACTATCCTGGCCCTGCTGCCAGGCATGCTGAGCTGGCCACTGAGACTGGGTGTGGTGGCTCATGCCTGTAATCCCAGCACTGGGGAGGCTGACAACAAGAGGATCACTACAAGTCTGAGCTATACAATAAGACCTTATACCAAATACATTTTTAAAAAAACAATCAAATAATCAGCTTGCATCATCATGGAGACCTGATGAGGCAAAAATCTGACCGGGGAGGCTATTGAGCTTGAGACCCAAGAAAGCATCACAACTCAAGCTCAGAGGCAGTCTTGTGGTAAGCCAGGTAGCAGCAATGACAACGATGAGGTCCAGAGGCAGTCTGCTGGCTGAATTTGCTGTTCAGGGGAGGTTTATCCTTTTGTTCCCTTCAAGGATGGAGCTAATGGGATGAGGCGCACTCACATTATGGAGGATGATCCACTCTACTCAAAATGTATATGTTTATTTTATTTTATTTTTTTATTTATTTATTTATTTTTTTTTGTCTTTTTGAGACAGGGTCTCACTATGCAGTTCAGGCTGGCCTTAAGCTCACTTTGTAGCTCAGGCTGGTGTCGAACTCACAACAATCCTCCTGCCTCAGCCTCCCGAGTGCTGGGATTACAGGCATGCGCCACCACACCCGGCTTCAAAATGTATATGTTTAAATGCAAATCATAGTCCCAAACAGCCCCAGAATACTACTCAAAAACACCCTTGCAAAAATATCCAAAATATCTGGATATCTAGGTTAGCCAAGTTGATGCATAAGAGTGACCATCTAGAAAGTCAGTCTCTCAGGACCACATTCTTTGCCTGTACAGTGGGCATCAACACAGAACCTGCGCTGTTGGGTGACGATAGCAATTATGAGTCGGTGGGACTGTTTAGCCAGTACCTACACTGCTTGGTCCTGATTACTGTTATTATCGTGGGCTTTGGCTGAATGCTTCACCCTGGTGAAAATGCTAAGAACAAGTTCAAGCAGGACCACAAATAATAACAAGGCTGTTTTGGCTGGGAACGCCACCAGTCTGATGAGAGACGTCGGATGTTAGAATTCTTATCGGTTTGCAAATGGGGACTTGCAGTCTAGTGTCTGCAGGCTGCCCTGGCCAGCACTCTTATCAGTCAGTGGCTATTTTGTTGTTGTTATTCCATGAATAAATTTTAATACATTCTCTTTTCCCCATAAACTGTTTATTTATTGCTCATGTTAATGCAATATGGCAAAACCATTTACATGACTGGAATCTTTTGCAAACTCCTAGAGTGCTTCTCTTGCTTTCTCTTCATTTCTTGTGAGAAAATTCATTTCGCTGTCCATGCTTTTGAATTAACTAGCACTTCTCAGGAATATAACATCAGCATAAATCAAGAGGCTGATATAGAGTAGAGTGATTAAGAATCTTGTTGGGTTTGACCAGACTTGAAAGTAAGCCTTTTGAGAACTGACTTCAGCATACAGGGCTATCATGAAGTTAGAATTGGGGTCTCCACACAATACTATACCTGGTATTGGGGAAGCACTTATGAAGGTGAATGGGGGTGACTCCTTTCATAGTCATTCCACCTATTGTTGTTTCAGGCTTCCTCCTTGTTCTGGGGAGACCTAGTGGCCTGGGTCCCTGAATGTCTATGCGGAATAAGTTGCCTGGCAACCAGGATCACCCCCATCAAACTGATACACATGGAAGAAGTGAAGTTTGGTTGTGGTTAACCTTTGACATTTGGAGCTCATTTATTCGAGCAGCTACTTTCTCAGGTACTTGCGCCTTCACTAATGTGATCTGTTAATATTGCAAAAAAGGTTGCTGGCCATTCATGACATCCTCTTCCTCTGCAGGTTTCAGAAGCTTTGATCTGCTAGGGAAAATACTTGCAATGCAACTTATTTTTCCCCCACATCTTCTAGCCAACATTAATGCTTTCCTTGTGTAAAACTTTCCTGTCTCCCCACTTACACAATATCATGGATATTGATGTCAAGATGTAAGAAATGTGCATGTTAATTGAATTCCTATCCTGAGCTCCCATACTACTAAGAGAGCAGGAAAGGAATTCTAGTGTTGATTTGAAGAGCTTCCTTTTTGTTTTTATTTGAACCTAATTTCTGGATCATAAAATAGGCAACTGGTCTGCAATGTGGTTGCCTGATGGAGAAATTTTTATTCTATTCAATACTTCATGACCACATAACCAAAATTCTCTCTATGTTCACTCTGAGACCTCTCTCCATTGATCTAGGGTTTCTGTTACTTTCTTCTCCTTTACAGAAATGTGAGGGTAAGGAAATTTATGTTAGAGAATAGGGTTCATAGCTATCTCTCTGTGAGTGGAAGAAAGGAAAGGACAAAATAGTTAAGATTGTATCAAAAATGTAATCCCACCCCAAGCCATTGGGCACTTGAGGGCAAGAACTGTGTCTTGACCATAGCTTGACACCCAGGGTAACAAATCAAGTTTCTCTTATTAAATAGTTGCTGCTGCTATTTAATGAGAAAGAATAGTCAATGCAGAAGTAGAGGGACATTTTTTTCAATCTTTTTTTATTCTTCAATACTGAGGGTTAAACCCAGTGCCTTTGCTCTAAGCAATACCACAGCCCCTTTTTTTAAAGTTTTTATTTTGAAACAAGGTCTTGCTAAGTTGCTAAGTTGTGCTGGCTGGGCTCAAACTTGTGATCCCTCTTGCCTCAGATTCTCCTAGTGGTGGGATTATAGTTTTGTGCCACCACATGGGTCCAATATTTTTTGAAACAGTAATTTCGAGTATGGAAAGGTATTGTTATGGACTGAATTATTACACTCCAAACTTGACATATTGAAAGGGCCCCAGTAACTCAGAATGTGACTATATTTGAAGTTTGAGTTTTTAAAGAAGTAACTGGGCTCACCTTGTGTCTTTGTAGAAGAAGAAATTAACACTCAGATGCACAGGGAGGACAGGGCAGGTAGGGACATAGGGGATTGCCTTTACCTTTAGAGGTGGCTGCCAAGACTAAAGAAAAGCAGTGCTATAACTAGGTAGGGCAGACAGGTGAGCCTTCAACTTAGTATTGAAGGAAGTTATTTTTTTAACTCATATTATATGAATTTGTTTCTCAATAAGCAAAATCAAACACATTATTTCTGCTTCTGGCCATGTTGTAATAACCAGTACTACTTCTTTCGTTTCTGCTGCAAATAACTAGACAACTGGTAAGAATATATGACAGAATATTTTTTTAGGCATTGAGCAGAAAAATCTATGATCCCTGTGAGAAAGAATAGTGAAGGAACCACCAAGAAGCTGAATACTGAAACATTCCCAGCATTCACCACGATGTGGGAGACAAGGCTACCTGGTCAGTGTGAAGAACTCTCACCAATCACTGCATTAGCTTTGTTATTGTTGCTCTAATAAATTCCTGTGGGCTTAACTGGCTTAAAACAACACACATTTACTATCTTACAGTAGTGAGGGTCAGAAATTGGACATAGACCTCATGGGGCTGAGATCAAAGTGCTGGTGTGATGGCTCTTTTTAGGATTGAGAGACAAATCCTTTTCTTTGCCTTTTTTCACTTTGAGTCCACTGACTTCCCTTGACCCATATCATCCATCCTCAAACACAGAACCACATCCATCTCACCCTGCTATCCCTCTGGTCCTGTCTTCTGCCTCTCTCTTCTAGGACTAAAAGCCTGAGGGTCCACTGCAGGAACCCATAACAAGTGCCCCATGTTAAAGTCAGCTTATTATCAATATTGGTTCCTGCTGCTGTTTTAATTTCCCTTTGTCATATAACCCAACATAGTCCCAAGTTCTGGGAAACAGGAAGTGGACATCTTTGGGAACCGTAATTTTACTTATTGTAAACATTTATCTGAGAAATTTTATTGTTTAGAAAACAACGTCATGAAATAGCAATAATGATAAACTAATCCAGAGTATGCCTGCTCTGGATATAACAAAGTTTAAAAACAAGCTGAAGAAGACCAGGTTAATGCAGGAATAAATTAATGCTTGAAAACCAACTTTAGTGTTCTTTAAAAAAAAAAAGGCAACACAATGCAGCCACAAAACAATGCAACATTCACAATCTCAATAAAAAGATACTAGACATTTAAAGTAGGAAAATATGAATCATAACCAGTAAAACAAAATTAAGCATTTAGCCAGACCCAGAATGGCAGCCATAATAAAACAAAGCAAAAGCTTTAGAACAGTACTTATGAATAACTCGAGAATTTAAAGAAAACATGTCCATAATGAGGAGAGAAATGTAGACTATAAAAAAAACAAGTAGAATTTCCATGGAACAAAATGAATGGAAAACTTCCTTAGATCACTATAACAATAAATAGGGTATTATTGAAAAGATCAGAGAACTTAAAGAAATAATCAAAGAAATTATCTAGACTGAAGCACACAAAGAAAAATTGGGGGGGGCAAGGAATGAGGTTAAGTGGCCTCAAGAACAATATAAAGTGATGTATTTTATATAACGTGGAAGTCCCAACAGAAGAGAAGGCAGAAAATCTATTTGAAGAAATAGCCAAAATTTCTCCCAATTTGATAGAAACCAAGAATATATAGATGCACAAGGCTCAGTGAATCCCAAGCAGAATGACTACAAACAAAGCACAGGATAGTACATCAGAATCAAATAGCTCAAGGGTAGACATTAAGAAGGACATTCTGAGAATCAGCAAGGGAAAGAAAAGTGCTTTACCCAGAGGGAACTGTGTCCACAGACTTCTTGTCAGGAAAAAGAATCCAAGCAAGAAGACAATGTCAAAGTGCTGGAAGTGAAAAGAAAAGTCAATGTGGAGTCCTCCTCGTCCTCGTTGTAGTGCTAAGGTTTGGATTCAGTTTCAGGGCATCTCCCAGGGATCCACGTGTTGGCAGCTTGGTCTTTAGTATAATGACACTGTGAATCTCTAAATGGTGGAACCTAATAGGAACCCCTTAGGTCAATGGGGTCCCTGACCTTAGGAGGAATTAAGGTCATTCTTATGTGACTTTAAGTTAGTTCTCGCAAGGGCAGGTTGTTGTAATAGTGAACCTGATCCCTGAAGCACTCTGATTTCCTTCGCAGGGTTCACACACATCCTTCTGTTACGCTATCATCACCCCTGGCTATCACCTCTGATTGACACATAGGGCTACCTGATATTTTACTTTTAAATTCCAATACTTTGAGCAAAATAAACCTCTCTTGTTTATAAAGGCAGCCCACCCTAGTTATTTTGCTTTAGTAATGAAAAACGGACTAATGTATAACTAGCAAATAGAACCTGAAGAAGTACAAACAGAATAAGACTTTTATCTGGAGGACCTCCACTACAAGAAACACAAAGAATGTTTTTGGGGACCTGAAGGAAAATGATACTAAATTGAAACTTGGATCTGTATAAAGAGTAATACTCAAAATGGTGAATATGTGTGTCAACATAAAATATATTTTAAGGGCCGGGCGTGGTGGCGCACGCCTGTAATCCCAGCACTCGGGAGGCTGAGGCAGGAGGATTGTTGTGAGTTCGAGACCAGCCTGAGCTACAAAGTGAGCTTAAAGCCAGCCTGAACTGCATAGCGAGACCCTGTCTCAAAAAGACAAAAAAAAATAAATAAATAAAATAAAATAAAATATATTTTACTGGCTGGCCAAATAGATCAGCAGATTAAAGCGCCTGCTTAGGAAGATGCAGTGGCAGGGGTTTGATCCCCAGCGAGCAGTGCCAGCCATGTCCCTGGGGGTGCACTGAGATGGTGATTGGGACTAGGCATGGTGGTGTGTGCCTATAATCCCAGCTCTTGGGAGGCTGAACACAGGCGAATTACTAGAAATGCAATCTGCATAGTGAGACCCTGTAGACCCTGTACTAAAATACAGAAGTAAAATATATTTTGCAATATAAAATATACTTCATGAAGAATTTAAGTAAAAAATAATAGCAATGTATTGTGCAGTTTCTTAGAAATAAAGTGTGTAACAAAAATTGCAAGGGAGAAAGGACAGTATACTATTGTGAAATTCTTAGGTTACATATTAAAATATATGCTATGATTTCACAGTAGACTATAGTAAGTAAAAGATGTATAGTTTTAATCCTATACTTTACTGCATTGAAAAATAAATGAGATATAAGTAAGAAGGCAATGGAGAGAAAATAGAATCAAAAACTATTCATCCCAAAAGAAGCAAAAGAAAATGAAAAAAGTAGCAATTGATGACTGTGTAGAAAACAAAATAGCAGAAAGGCAGGCTTATATCTAACCATATAACTAACTACACTAAATAAAAATTCTTTAATTAAACACCAAAACTCATTAAGCTGGATAAGAAAGCAAGATCTAATTAATTGTTGTCTATAAGAAATCTAATATAAAGGCACAAATAGCCGGGCGTGGTGGCACAGGCCTGTAATCCTAGCACTCGGGAGGCTGAGGCAGGAGGATTGTTGTGAGTTCGAGACCAGCCTGAGCTACAAAGTGAGCTTAAGGCCAGCCTGAGCTGCATAGTGAGACCCTGCCTCAAAAAGACAAAAATAAATAAATAAATAAAAGGCACAAACAGGTTAAAATAAAGGAATGAAAAAGATGGACTGTATAAATATTGCTGAAAATCTAATTTTTATAATATAATATCCCATAAGGTGAACTTTGGGATAAACTATATGATCATGGATAAAGGGGGAATAAATGAGGCTGAAGGATAAGTTCATTAAGAAAACACAGAAACTCTAAATATGTATACACTATGTCAGTCATACCCTGATGTCTTCAATTTATAAGGGGAAAGGTGTATTTGAGCTCACAGTTTGGATTCAGCCCATGGTCATCTGGCTCCAAGGCAGAAGGCAGAGCAGAGGAAAGTTGCATACCATACGGCAGCCAGAGAGCAGTGAAAGAAAAGAGCCGTGGATAAGAATTCACCCTTCCAAGTCACAACCTCGTGACCTGCTCCTTCTGACCAGCCCTAGTTCTAAATATGAGACTTTGGGAGAACAGCTGCTAAAGGCTCATGCACATATCAACGTGCATAATTAACTTAGCTCACATCTAAAAGTTGCCAGTTTTAACAGTTCCAGCACTGCTGAAAAATCCAAGTCCAAAGGCTTCTCTGAAGCCGGGCGTGGTGGCGCAGGCCTGTAATCCCAGCACTTGGGAGGCTGAGGCAGGAGGATTGTTGTGAGTTTGAGACCAGTCTGAGCTACAAAGTGAGCTTAAGGCCAGCCTGAACTGCATAGTGAGACCCTGTCTCAAAAAAAAAAAAAAAAAAAAAAAAAAAAAAAAAAAAAAAAAAAAAAAACA
>PVKA01012318.1:0-58169 GCA_004027165.1 Ctenomys sociabilis
AATATAAATATTTTAAAAATATGAATAAAAATTACATATTTTTACACAGAAATTTAGAAATCTTATTGTGGCAAGATAGTCCTGTTGCTTTTCTTGTCTCTTTCATTCATTTATTACTTTAAAAAAGCATTAACTAGAGAGACAGCATGGAAATTATTGGTATTTTCATGACAAGCAGTATGTATTTAGAAGACCAGAATGAAAGGCATTCCAAACACGGCCCTAGTATTACACATTACTATCTTCAGGGCAGTTGCTTAGTTCACAGGCATCAGCATATATGGTTAGTCAGGGTCAAAATCGTACCAATTGACTCCTAGTTTCAAATACCTGCTGATGTTTCTCAGGATCACTGGCTTACCATCTTGCTCATGACTTTGTACCTGTCATGTTTCCTAGCTTTTCTCCTTGCTCATCATTTGTTGTCTACTCCTCAAGTTCTCGATTTCTTTTTGATTGTGTTATATCGTTGTAGTTGTATTTTTTATTTTGAGTATTTATACTAGGAAGACTATAAGATATTTACACATGTGTGTTTGGTTTATTTCACTTATGAGTATATCTTCATATGGCATCCACTTAAATATGAATGCTTTGAGTTTATCATTCTTTATGGTTGAGTAATACTGCATTGTACAAATATACCAAATCTTTTTCATCCATTCCTCTGGTGATGAGCATTTTGATTGTTTCCAAGATTTGGCTATCACAAATTGTGATCTTATAGACATAGGTACACACATATCAATATGATGTGATGTTTTCAGTTCCTCTGAGAAAATCCCCAGTAAGGAGCATAGCTGGCTTAAATGAGATTTCCAGTGCTAGTTTTTTAAGGAATCTCCACACTGATTCTATAATAGTTACATCAGTCTACATTCCACCCATCAGTGAAGGTTTCCTTTCTCCCCACAGCCCCTCTAAAATTTGTTGGTGGTTGATTTCTTTATGATAGCCATTCTTTCTGGAGTGAGATGATATCTTGTTGTTGTTTTAATTTGCATTTTACAGATGGCTGGTGATGTGGAGCATTTTTTCATATATTTATTCACTACTTTAATTTTGTCCTCTGAGAAGTGTGTGTTCATCTCGGATGCCCATTTCTGAATTGGATCTTTAAATATAGGGGTTCTAATATTTTTTAGTTCTTTATAAATTCTAGAGAGCAGATCTTTGTCTGAGTGCTTTTAGTTAAGATTTTTTTGAAATCTGTGGGTTATCTTTTCACTTTGCTGATAATTTCTTTTTCCATTGATCCTCAGGTCTACTTCGTTTCCAGTACCATGCCGATTGTTTCACAGTAGCTTTGTAGTATAATTTCAAATCAGGAGTTGTAATGCCTCCTGCTTTGTCTTTGTTGGCCAGGATTGCTTTCGCTATTCTAAGTCTCTTATGGTTCCAAATAAATTTTAGTAATGATTTCTCTAGGTCTGGGACATATGTTCGTGGTAGTTTGATAGGGATTGCATTAAATCTGTACAACAATTTTGGGAGTATGGCCATCTTCACGATGTTGGTTCTTCTGGTGCAGGAGCAGGGAATATCTTTCCATGTTCTGAAGACCTCTACAATTTCTTTTTTCAGAGTACTGTTATTTTCCTTGAAAAGTTCTTTGACTTCTTAGGTTAGATTAATTCCAAGGTATTTCATTTTCTGCTGTGTGTAAAAGGTATTGTTTCTCTAATATCGCTCTTGGTGTATTTGTTATCTGTGTAGAGGAATACTATTGACTGTTGGGCATTGACTTTGTTTCCTGCTGCACTACTGAATTTGCATTTTAATTCTAGGAGCTTCTTGGTGGGGTTCTTTGGGTCTTCCAAGTGAAGTATCATATCATCTGCAAATAATGATAATTTAACTTCTTTACCTATTCTTATTCCTTTTATTTCTCTATCTTGTCTATTGGCTTTAGCTAATAATTCCAGAAAAATGTTGAATTCTCAGTGTTGTTTTAATTTGTATTTCTTGAATGGTTAACAATGTTGGACATTTTTTCATATACTTACTTACCCTTTGTATTTCTTCTTCTAAAAGTATGTAATCATCTCAGATGCCCACTTTGGATTGGGTCTTTGAAATTGGGGTAGCTGACTTTCTAAAAATTCTTTATATGGCTTTTCTCAAAGAGAGAATTGGCTTTTTAAATTTTATTTATTTATTTATTTATTTTTGCAGTTTGTGGGTTTTCTTTTGACTCTGTTGGAGATTTTCTTTGAAGTTCATAAACTTCAAAAGGATCTGATCCCAGTTGTTGATTCGCTGAGGTATTTTGCTTGCAGTTTGCTTTATATTCAAGACATCCCCATGTCTTTAAGATTTCTATCTACATTTTTATCCAGAAGATTTAGTATTTCTGTTTTAATATTTAAATCTTTGAGTCATTTTGCCAGTAGTTTTGTGCATGTTGATAGGCATAGGTCTAATTCAACCTTTAGCCTGTGGAAACCAGTTTTTACAGCACAATATATTAAAGAGGTTATCTTTCTTCCAGTGAGCATATTTTGCCTCTTTATCAATGATAAGTTGTCTTCGGTGTGTGCATCTTCCAATCTGTTCATTGTTCAACAGGTCTGTTTCTATGTCAGTACCATGCTGATGTCATCACAGTGACCTTCTGCCTTTCCTTTATTTCTCTGGATTGATTTTGGTATTCCAGGTCTCTTCTATTTCCAAATGAAATTTAGGAAATTTTTCTCTAGTTCTGTGAAGTGTACTGATGGCATTTTACTCATGATTGCTTTGAATATATGACAATTTTGGGTTTATGTCCAATTTCACAATTTTTGTTCTTATCCAGCATCATGGGATATTTTTAAGTTTTTTTTCAAATCCTCTGCAATCTCTTTTCTCAGGGTTCTTTAATTTTCACTGTATAAGTATTTTATGTGTTTTGTGGGATTGATTCCTAAGTATTTCATTTTTTGGATGTTATTGAGAAAGGTGTGTTTTTCCTAATTGCTCTGTCAGTGTATTAATTTATACAAAAATGATACTGATTTTTGGGTGTTGATTTTATATTCTGCTATGGTGCTGAATTTGTTGATTAAGTCCAACAAAATATATTTATTGGGGGAAAGATAGCTCCTGTCCAAGAGATGAACAGAAGGGGACCTGAGTGGGTTTTCCAGGAATATGACTTTTCTTGGGATTTTAGTAAAGCAAAACCATGAGGTGAGGCAGATCTAAGTTGAATGACAGGGGGACTTTCAGATGAGGTAGAACAAAACTGTGGTCTAACAATAAGATTAATTGCTCAGGTAAAGTTGATTAAATTGGGATCAGTTGAGGTTAGTGAGCTATGCATCAAGTAGACATGAATATAGAACAGGGGCTTTTCCTGTGGGTGGTTTTGTTAATAACTCTTCCTGGCTTCCTCAAGGTGATTATCAATCTTTTATTCTTATCTTTAGGGAGATGTGCACTTGTTCTGTGTTTTTCTCTTGAGGTCTGGTCCATAGGAGGAGTGTCTTCTCTCCCAATTGCAAGATATCTTGTCCTCTGCTACTGGCTATTTCAGAGGGCCTAGTCCCTTTCTGACTGAATATAATATTTCTACCTAACTCATCTGCCTACAATGGTTTTAGTCCTGTTATGAAGACATTCTGCATAAAGTTTATATAATTCTTCTTCATCTGTGTGGAGAAAGATTATGTATACCTCTAGATCAGAAACAGAATGTATCCCATTGAAAATGTCTACCGATCAATAGAGTCTTGCTGTGCATTTCTTCCTGTAGAATTCTACATATTTCTTCTTCTTCTTCTTCTTCTTCTTCTTCTTCTTCTTCTTCTTCTTCTTCTTCTTCTTCTTCTTCTTCTTCTTCTTCTTCTTCTTTTTCTAGTTTAAATATGTGGTTCTTCCTATGGACTATAACAAGGAAACATATACTGAAGTATTTTTCTTATTTTTTACATAATTGGATTTCACTCTGAAAAATAGAAACCAGGCTAATTTTAAGAAAGAAAGTAATAAAACCAAAGGAACTAACTACTCATAAAATCAGCACAAGGGATGTAAACTGGTTTAAATTCTACCACTCAGCTAATTGATAGGCGTCAGGGAACTGATCAATTACTATTGCTGTGTGGAAGAAACAGTGCTTATAGTGTGGTGACCCTTTAAGTTGGGAAACACACATAAGAATCACCAGATGGGTTACAAAACACGCTTCGTTCAAATACAACCTAAAAAGACTAATGTCTTACACTAGATTCAGCTTTAGAAATCTTCTTTTCTCCCCAAAAAGGGTAACAGATATTTATAAGGCTATCTCCAAACATCCACCTAAGAGAGTTAGCATTCATCAAAACTGAAATATTTTCAACAAAGTAAAATATTCCTGGATTATTACACTACATATAAACATACCAACATCCACTGGGATATAAATGCTCAACTTCCTAGAGTGCAATTCCCAATGATTTGTGTAGATATCCACTCACAAGAGCAGCATACCTCATTATTCCTTCATTAAATGGGGTTTTATCATTCCAAAGAATGTAGTTTGAAAAGGAAAAAAGAAGCAACTGCAATGAAAAATTGTACAAATAACACTTTAGCCAGGAGATGAAGATTAATTATCAACAGAATGAAGTTGTGTTGATTGTAATTATTTTTGACAGGTAATGAACATGCTATTTCACATCTGTGCTCTTCCAGAAAAATCTGTAAAATTCATTCTAATCATGAAGGGGGAGAAATTAATCCTAAATAAAGGACTTTCACAAAAAATATTAAAAAATACTTCACCAAGATACATCATTTTTTGTCAGGTCATTAAAAACAATGAAAGTCTAAGAAACTGTCACAGCTCTAAGGAGGCTAAGGAACACCAAACTAGGATCCTGATACTGACAAAGTCACTAAACTGAAAGCTAAGGAGGGGCTGGGGTTGCAGCACACTGGAAGTAGAGTTACTTGGAAAGTTCAAGGCCCTGCGTTCAAGTCCTAACTCATGACATAAATTTCTTTGATTATTCAATAAAATAATGATATCAGAACACTAAAGTTCTGATGGAGAAAAGTTTCTCATCCACATGAAGGTGTCTGAAAATTCCACATGAGCCCATCTACCTGCCATCATTTCTTCTTTTCTTGGGACATAACAGTGATACTGATTAAGACATCCTGGGGTCATGTTACCTAAAATCCACCCTTGAACATTTTGTATGTACTAGAAGGGCCACAGGGTGAACCCTAGCAGAACTAATGGGCCTTTGATTAGTGACATTTATTGAGAACACCACCAACAGAAGGTTTGGAGATATGGAATTTCTTCTCTATTTCAGTTACATGACAGCAAAAATTGTACCAAATAATATCCAACAGACAAAGATTTATTGAAGGCAATTGCAATTGAAGGATAGCTCAGGCTGAATTCAAATAAAATCAAGAAAAGGACTAGAAGAGTGTTAAGCCCTGGGGTAAGGAGGAGGAGGAAATAGCCCAATGTATGTTTACTAATTGGTTTTATTCAAGGAAAAAAATGAACTTTTATGTTCATAACATGAAGTAGTATTAGAGCCTACAACAAGACACCACAGTTAAGGTCCTACCTGTCCCTTTGAAAGCCAGGCCTAGAGGTGCCAACTTCCTTGCCTTTTCAAAGAGAGACCTTGGGTCCTTCAGAATGACCTCCTTGGTCTGTATAACTGTCAATAGAATTTTAAATAATTTTCATCTCAAAAAGAAAGTGTGAAATTAAAAGTTTTCTAAAACAAATAGTCTAAGAGAAGATTAAGAACTAAAGAAGAATAAAGAAGAATATTCATTTTTAGAGTTTCATCAAGATGAGAAAAAATGTTAAAATTGTTTTGATAAAAAGTAACAGGAAAAGGGACTGGGGAGATGGCTCAGTGGAATAAGTGCTTCCCTGGCAAGCACAAGAGTCTGACTTCAATCCTCTGTTCTGCCAAAAAAAAAAAAAAAAAAAAAAAGTAGTAGGGGTAAGCATTGTGCTAATTACCAGCTGCTTTTTTTCACTTTCCTTCTCAGCATCTGGGTCTAAAGTTTCCAAGATCTTTTTCAATAAAATTTTCAATGGATTAATTGAAACACTCATATATCAAAACAATTCATTGTGCACTTACTATGTAAAACAAACTGTGGCATGTAAACATAGGTACTGACTTTTTAGTACATTCTATTTTTCTACTTTAGCATTCAGGAAAGAAAATCTTAAATTTATTCACTAATTAATGATCTCATGGTTTGGAAATTTAAATCTTAACTGATTAGTGTTGGCTTTACAACCGGCTACAGAAGGAATTAAGAATTAAGTGTTTAGAACTTTCTCAGAGTACTATATGCAGGCAAGATGCAGGGGTTGTAGAACTAATAAGATCACTGTCATAATTGTCCCTGTTGGATCCTTTTCCCTCTGATACTGCATTAGGAAGACAAATATTCTGGAGAGGGTGAAAGGTCAAGTAGCTGTGAAGTAGAACTGAAGCAACCTGTATTTATTTATCTATATGTATGAAAAAATGGTCAGAATTCTATGACATTTCTAAGAATGTCAAAAATAGGGACAGAAAGCTGTATTTTTCACATCTGGAAATTCCTAAGCACAAATATCTGAAGCCCTCAGGATCACACTTAATCCTTGAGATCCTCAAAATTCTCAGTGACTTTCTATGATTCACTCTTGTGACCTTCTCTTTTGAGTTTGTACCAATCCTACACTTTCAGGCAATGCAAGATATTTGTGTCTGCTAATGGAAACACTGTAGAAAACAAACTATTTAAAGCTTTCAGGTCTTTTACCATTTTCCATTTCTGTGTAATAACTGACTACTTTCTTCAATCACAGAGAAGTACTAAGTATTGTTAAAGAGTCATTTTACCTTTTTTTTGTTTGTTTGGTTTTTTAGGTATTGGGGATTGACTCAGGACACTGTACTTGCAAGGCAAGTGCTTATTCTACTGAGCTATCTCCCCAACCCTTTACCTTGTAATTCTATGTTTCATACACTGTTCACAGTTACCTTTGCTGAAGCAGTTACAGAATACAACACATGAGAGGAGATGACATACCTTGTCTTCAATGCAGCACCTACTGAAGGTCAGAATTACTAATAATCATCAGTTGTTCTACCAGCATCTATTCAATAATAGGCAGCAACCTTTAATTTTATATAGATATGTTGCATAAAATTTTAAACGTTAGTTTTTGTTCAATTGATTATATTTTCAAAAATTTGTTAGAGAAATTTATTGAGGCATCATTAAGAAGGTCTATGTTTATGTCAGTCCTTATCATTACTCATAGAAGCCCCAGGAAGTGTACTCTAAAACATACAAACTTTGACAGAAGGTGGAAATTATGAAATGAATCCAAAGAAGTCCTTGTTGATTCCTCTTTATTTTGATTCTCCCCTCTGAGTCCTAGGAAAGCGAGCCTATGGCGGGCTTTGGGCAAAGTGTCAATTTCAAAATCTCCAGTCTGTCATTCAAACCCAAGAACATTTTGTCCCTTTACTACTTTTCCAGTCTCCACTCTGATTCTATTCCTAGGCCCAAGGTTATTTTAGTATTATTGCCTTTCAGGCCCTTGCTCCAAATCTTTTTTCCCCTCTTTTGCCTCTGGCTTTTTTTGCAAGATGTTCCTTCTTCCTAGAATATTACGCTGACTTCATAGGAATGAATATATTTTCCATATCTATTCACAGTCATAGTCTCCTAGAGGATTTTCCATATATACTCATGATTTCATTTGCTTCTCTTATTTTTCCAAGTTTTCCTCATCCAGGTAAAAGCTCTATGGTGTATAATCCAGATGATTCATTTACACAGTGATTTATTTGATCATGAGCTCCCAAGTCTATTATCATTATTGTTCTTTTTCAGTATTGACAAAAGTTATTTATAATGCTTTGGAAAGAGTGCACCTTAAATCATGTTTGTGAAATTGAACGCTAGTGCGATTATAAAGACATTCAGATTCAGAAACATGGAATTATAGATTGTTTTCACTTTTCTCATGAACAAGTGAAAAGCAGATTAAATTTGCTTCCTGTATAGCATCAAACAAATCAGCTATATTAAAATATATAACATTAGGAAAGCAACCAACAAAATATAACTAATTGTATAAATACCATGTTTTTAAATTTTAGTACAGACAATGTAAGGTATACAGGGTCTCACTATGTAGATCAGACTGGAAGTGATCGTTTTGTTTTTCAGCCTCCCAAGCGCTGGGATTACAGGCCCGTGCCACCATGCACAGTTTCAACTGCAGTCTCAGCACACCCTGGGGGTGCAGCTGGCATGCCAGGGATCACATGCAGGGGGGATCACACGCGGGGGGGATCGAACCCCAGCCACTGCCTTCTGCCTAAGCAGGCGCTTTAGTCTGCTGAGCTATCACGTCGAACCTAACACCAATTATTGAGATGTTTTCTTCATTTTCTATCACTCTTATGAAGAGAATCCATATTTTACATTCAGCTTTAACTCTATTTGCTTTAGTAATAATATTTTCTTTAGGCATTTCCCAATATACTAATTCAACCTTTACTTCAAAACCTCTTTCTTATTTAAGTACCATATTTAACATTTAGAAATACAATAAAACTCCAACACATTCTTGCTTTTGTTAATCAAAAGAGTAACAGCCTTTTAACAGTCAAAGTGAATGCATCATACATGCACTTGGAAATATATTTAAAGGATAGGAAAAACTTATTGGAATAGGGCCAAAAGGTAGTATTAATGATTATACTATGAAATTTATTTATTTATTTATTTATTTATTTCCCATTTCTGTATTTGGTGCAGGATCTCACTGCACAGCTCAGCCTCATAGGAACACCCTGTCTTCAGACTTCCCAGCATCGCCACCCTGCTCAGACTCATTCGCCAGCTCCGCGTGCATTGGGGGCAGGGCTGGTACGGCGTGCGGGACCGGAAATGGAAGCCTGGTCCCTGTACTTGCCAAAGCAGGTACTTAGTCTGCATGCTGAGCTGTCTCGCTCATGATTTTAAAAATAAGAGAGCAAAATGAATTGAGAAGTTTATTTTTCTCTTTCCTCTTCCATCTTTTCATTGACTTTTCCACATTGTTTATCGTCTTTATGAGATTGGGACTAACGTCAGCCTACAGAGTTTCAGTTCAGTCTCACAGCTGTTCTGTTTTCTGATACACATCCATTTTCATTTGATATCAAATTATTAACATCTTAATCCAATTATATAGTAGAGCTGTTTAATGGCTCCAATGAAAACTTGTTCCAAGTGTGTTGTAGACAGCAAACAAACAGTCCACTGTTGACAATATTTGCAAAATCATTGCAATTGCCATCTCCCACATATATTTTCAGGATTTTACACTGCTGGGTGCCACCTGCATCAGAAAGCTATGTTGTAACATTTCATTAGGGAGAATGAAACCAGTCAATACCTTGAATAAATAATTTTCTGAATGAAATGCTTATACTAATAACTTCTGGACAAAACACTTTAATTGGAATATTGTGTATATTTTACCATATTAATTGATAATTTTAAAATGCTACATGCATTTTCTAAATATAGTATCTTAGCATATGATTCTTATTCAAGTCAACCAGAAATTACATGAAGAGAAAAGAAATTCTTTAATAATTTATGATGTAAATTTTTCAGGTAAAATATTATTTTGCAAATGAGTATTGGAAAGAATATTTTTCAGAACCAACATGTTTTATTCAATATATAGCTCTTTGTTTTGCTTTTAAGGAATTTCAAGCTGAAACTTTAAAATAAAAATCATACCTAATTAACCACATATGTCCACTTACTTGTAATTGTTTTTTTGAGATTAGTGGGAGATGGTGGTCTACCAAGCAATATTGTAAAGACAGAGGTCCTGCTTACAATATTTTAGTTTTGCTCTTATTGGTACCCTTGAAACATCAAATTGTGGATCTCATTATAGTACACCTAAATCATATGCATTGTTTTTATCTTATGAATTTACATGTGTTACTCATTTAGTATTTCTGTATATAATATTTTATAATATAATAACCACTGTTAATTTCCTATCATCTTGTTTTCATATTCTGTTCTTTTCAGGCAATGGATGGGCACCAAATGTCTTTGCTCTTGAACAATATAGCTGGCTGCTTAGTGACAGAGACGGAAAAGCTTTTTTTTTTTTTTTTTTTTTTTGCCCTATCAGGTATTGAACTCAGGCCCTTGCACTTGTCAGGGAAGCTCTTATTCCACTGAGCCATCTTCCTGGCCCTAGAGACAGAAAAGTTAAACAAGGGAGATATTCCAAAGGAAAATCTAAAGTACAAGTAATTAATGTTGCAAAAAAATCCAAAGCCAAAACCAAAAAACACTTCATTGTATTTGTCAAATAAAAATAAATAAATTCTATAGTTTTATTTTTGTTCTCTTTAAATGAAAATTGAAACAAAGCTAGAAGTAATTTTATGAAAATTGAAAACACGCTCATGAGTGACCAGTGAAGAAGAAATTAAACCAACAAGCGAAGAAGAAGTTAAACCACTTAAATACATGAAAATGGATACATAACACATCAGAATTTAAGGGACATAGGATAGAGATTTTGCAAACAGAGAAGGGAAGAATGGTTAGAGGGAGCAGGAAAAGAGGACAAAAATAATGTAATCAAGATGTGTGCTGTATATGGACAAATACCCTATGATAAATATGATCATTATGTACTGAAAATATGGGCTTATGAAAATAAAAAAGAAGGGCTAGGAAGATGGCTCAGTAGAATAAGCAGTTTGCCTGGCAAGTGCAAGGGCCTGAGTTCAATCCTTGGTTCAGCAACAACAACAAAATAAAAGTTAAAAGCAACAAAAATGTAATTTAGAAATAAATAGGAAGTAAAAGAAAAAGATTTCAAATAAATTATCCAATAGTATTAATCTGGGATGTAAAAAGGCATGATCAAACGCAAACCCAAAATAATAAAAAGAAAGAAAATAACAAAAATCAAAACAGAGTCAAAAACAACAACAATAAATCAAAGTCACAAATTTCATCTAGTTGCCCAAGAAAAGGAAGAACAAATTAAATAAATTCAAAATGTAATTAATGTATAATATATAACTTAAAGATATATAATAATATTCTATGAATATTACCTAATACCAAAGTATAATGAAATGTTATTCACAGGAAAATGCATAGAACTTGAGATCATTATGTTAAATAAATCAAATGCAGAAAGCTAAATATCCCAGTTTCTGTCATGTGAAGCCTAATATATAAAATAATAATTATAAGGGAACAAAATAAATGAGAGAGGGTAGAAAACAAAATGGTAGTATTTCTAGATCAGATTGAAGAGACAGGAGATGGTAGGATGGGGCATAAAGGTACTGATGAGGACATGTCATACACATGGACCAATTTCCAAATAAGTGTAACTATTGTGTTCTCCACTAGTAGAATAAAGACAGAGGAATAGAACAGAAGCATAGAAATAAACCCATATTTCCATGGCTAACAGATTTTTTATAATACTGCTATAAATATGCATTGATGAAAGGACAAACTCTTCAATATATATTTCTGGGAAAATTAATTGTCCATGAAAAACAGACCCTGTCTCCCACTAACCACAAAAGCCCATTAAATTGCACAGAAGGCTGAACTATAGTATCTAAAACCATGGCAGTACTAGCAGAAACCTTGGAGAAACACTTAAGAACATCAACATAGAAAGTAGGGGTTTCATTAATATTTTAAAAAGCAAAGGAAATAAAAATCAAATGAATGAGTGAGATTATATCATCCCAGGGTGCTTCTAAAGGGACATAGAACAAATGGCATAGAACAGATTTAAGGGCCAACTTGCAGGTAGTAGAAAATACTTGCTGACTAATGAGAAACATCTTAAATGAAATAAATGAGTGAGATTACATCATCCCAGGGTGCTTCTAAAGAGGCATAGAACAAATGGCATAGAACAGATTAAAGAGCCAACTTGTGGGTAGTAGAAAATACTTGCTGACTAATGAGAAACATCTTGAATGTGTAAAAACAAGTGTCTAGAAACTCAACAATATAAAGTAAATGATCTGATTACAAGCAGGCAATACACTAATCTCAGCAGCATTTCCCATTGATGCAAATGAGTAAAGTGAATAAAACCTTCATCTTCACCAAACATATGGAAGACACAGGTCAAAGCTTTGAAGATACCTTCTCAACTCATTTGGAAGAGCCAAATAAAAGGAAAACACACAGCAGAGCTTGGTGAGAATACAGGGAGGAAAGGATTTCTACAAGTCAGCCGGAAATAGAGTAGCACTGCCATCATGAGAATGGTGTTTACTCCTCAGAACATAAAAGGGGCACTAATTTAGTAGCCAGCTTTTCTACAGCTGGTCATATAAGCAGAGGAGTCAGTTTGCCAGAGGCCTGACTTGTCTGTGGTCCTTGAAGCTATGCACCACAGCTAAGAATCAGAAACCCCAGGGAATCAACTTTTAAAGCCAGGGAGATTTTCCATAGTTTGAAATTTGTGGTAGAGAAGTGAAGCATCAAGCACAGGAGATGAGAAATTCGTGAGCAACATTCAGAGATAGAGTCTAGCAAGAAGCACACAGTCTGTTCTGTGAAATATAAGCAGCACCTGAGAATTGAAAAATGTAGAAGATATGCAAAGAAGTAAGAGAAAAGGTTACATTGAAGGGGTGAAGTCCATAAAATTACAAAAGTGGATCAGAGTCTAGAATCACCAGAAAGAAACAATAAAGTAACTATGATGGGAACTTTTTATGACCTACAGGCAGAAATTCAGTGTCTCCAAAACTCTAGACTAATTTGCCTAAGCTTCCAAGATGATGATGTCAGAACTTCAGTAAAAAACAAGGAAAGAAGCAAACAAGCAAACATACAAAAACTAGTGTAAGTCAATTTCAGATGCTCAACAACCAGAGGTAGAAAACAGGCAACATCAAGTCCTCTCTTCTCTAACAGCAATTCAAAGAAGAAATTGTCAGACAGGAGTGACTAGAATCTGCACAAAAGCTTAGACCACCTTGAAGGCTATTTGTGAGCTGCAGTGAAATTTACAATCCTTTCATTGAGAAGTTTTAGATTAGTAGCGAACTTTTTCACTGCTGGTTTTGGAAGGAGTTCCCACTTGCAACACCTAGTCTGAGAGTCATTCCTGCTACTGAATGGAACGTGCTATAAGTGCCAGGTCCTAATTTACAGTCCAGTACCTTCAAGTTCTGATCTGGAAAGACACTAGGCCTATTGACAGGTTTGAAAACACAGAGCACATATGTGACATTTTAGTAAAGGATAATTACACAATAACAAAAATGTAGTTGACATCCAAAGGTATTCTCCATGGGTATACTAAGGGAAGAATATTCCTTTCTTTTGTGCAGGGTCTCACTGCACAACCCAGACTCGCAGTGATACTCTTGATTTCTGCCTCCCTAGCACTGGGATTACAGGCATGTGCCACCATGTCTGGATTGTTTTTTTCTTGTTTTTTTTTTTTTTCCCCCTGGGGAAGGGTCTACAGGGTGCTCAGGGTCTTACTACTAGATTAGCTCGTAATGATTCACCTGTTTACAGCCTCCAAGAGCTGGGATTTCAGGTCCATGCCACCATGCACAGTCTCAATTGCCAACTCAGCATGCCCCAGGAGTGGGGCTGGCACAGCAGGTCGAGGGACGGAACCCCTGGCTTCTGTGCCTGCTTGCAGGCGCTTCAATCTCCTGATTTATTGGGCCAGCCTGGGAAGAATAGTCCTAAACATCGTGTTTATGTTTAAGCTTTGACTGACAATTAGACCAACTCTGAGAAAGATGCAATTTTCTCTGGAATATCATGATGTAGAAAGCTGTTATTCCATCACAATCACACGGGAAACAAGAAAATAGGATTCGAGAGAAGTAGACATTGGAGAACAGAGGCTTACTTATCTCAACCTTCTGTCTGCTGTCTTGGTCATTTTCTCTTGCTGAATACTATAAATATTAATAGTTTTGCATGACATACAATTATATTTGAAATAACCATGTTTAAACAGCATATATAAAGTGTTCTGGACACGAATGTTATCAAATCATTTTATTCTCCTGTTTTTTTTTATTTCTTTGTCTTCTTTAATTGTGCTGAGTAATTCTTTTATGATTATTGTCCTTTGTTTTTGGACCTGAGAGATTATTTCTGATTTTATTTCTTCTATACCTGATGGACTTTGTTTTTTCTTTTTTTACTTCAGTTGCTATCATTTCAGAGATTTCTGGTGTGTGATTTTCAACTTACATATTTTTGTCTCCTCGATTTTTTTCTGGGTGGGCTAGAGGACTGAGATTGCCTTTTACTCCTGTGTTTGGCCTTTTTTGAAGCTCCCAACAATCACCTATAAAGAGTCCTATAGGCCACCCAGAGCTCACCAAAGTTCTTAAATGGCTTCTGAAAAGTTCTACACTGGCTCGTGTTGGATACACATATCACAGTTCTCCTGAGTCCGCTAGGCCACTCAGAATTTACCTAAGTTGTTAAAAGTTTGCAGCAGCACCAGCAGAAGATCCACACCTGTGAGCTGAGAGCTAAGAAGGCCAGAGCTCAACCAGAGTCTCACAGGCTGCCCAGACTCTGCCGAAGTTCTCTGATCAAACCATTTTAAATGAAATTTTATAATTAAAAAGTCTCCTCTAGGGCCAGTATGGCAGGCACAAGATCCTGATCCTGATTCGGGGTAACAAAAACATGTTTCCTCATATTTCGACATAGTCTGTAATTTTCCAAGTTTTTAATGGGATGTATCCAGCATAAATCTATGAGAACCATTAGCCACTGAATATGAAAGTACTCTATTACCTTTTTAAAAGATTTTGAGGTTTTCTTTGGTGGAACTAGGGATTGAACTCAGGCCCTTGTGCTTGCCAAGGAAGCATTTATTCTACTGAGACATCTACCCTGTATTAATTTTTTTGAGATGAAATAATTAGTATATAATTTCTGTAATATCTGACAGCTTCCTTCTGTTGGAACTTTCTCATGAAAAGTCAAACTTTCACTAGAGTAGTTTAATAGGCATTATTTGTGTATATGTGTCCTAAGCAGATAGGCTCTAGGTATTCATGATGACTTCTATTTCTGATTCACTGTAAAACTTATCCAAATTTCTTAAGTAGGTTGGGTCAATAGAAGACTTTTGCTTTATCTCTCAATATTTTTGCACTAAAATTGTTTTGTATTTCTCTTCTGAAAGACTTTCTAATGTCCTTCAACTGTTCCCATTAATCATGGGACATTTTCCATCTTCATTTGTTATTTCCTTCTCTGAAGTCTGTGAGATCTACTACATTTCTATCTGTTTAATTTGCTACTGAAGATCGGCCAGAGACAGCTAGGCCAACTCCACCAACCTCCTCCATCCTGCCTAGCCCCAGAGACCTCCCGAGACAGCAAGACCCATGGCCTGAGACAGTGGCTGACTCCAGCGGCCTCCTGGATCCCACCCCAATCTCTCCCAGCGAGTGGGAATTTGCATGACTCACCAGGCTTCCCAGATCAGTGAGAGTGTGGTGAGTCTGAGGGAGAGCCAAAGGCTTCTTCCCATGCACACTACCCGGATGTCTGCACCCAACACCTCCAAGCCAGTGACTGGCCTGAAACCTCAGGACCAACTCACCAACACCTTTCCAGATCCCCTGGCCTAAAGCCTGCTGAGCGAGTGGGAATTTCCCCGATTCTCTGGGCATCAAAGTTCAGTGAGTGTAGAACTCAAGGCCCGCTGTGCTCAAGAGAGATTTCCCAGGGATTACGTGCCCCCCACCCCCCGTGGCCTGGTGAGAGCTGCAAGCACACTGTACCAGAGAAACATTTTCAGGTGATTTCCGGTCCTACCCCACAGCCCAAGACCAAGTACAGGTCGGCCTGGAGTGAGAACTCCAAGCCTTCCATGCCAGAGGGACATTTCTCAGCAATCCTCAGTCCCACGCCACACACCGAAACCCAGCACAGCCTCACCTGAGAGTGAGGGCTCCAGGCCCACTGCACCAGAGGGACCTTTTCCAGCCTTCTCAGGTTACGGCCTGTAGACCCGGACTCAGCACAGACTGGCCGACCCAGAACAGCCTACTCAGTGAATAAGATCATCGATTATACTTTTGTGAGACCAGAAGGCCCACCAAAGCCCAGGACCTCCCACCTGGGGAATGACCTGCCTGACACAGGAGGGCCGACCCCAGGAACCAACAGAAGGGAACCAAAGGAGCTGCAGCAAAAAAGGAACTGAACACAGCAGCTAGATCCAGGATAGGCATACCTGGAAAATCTCAAACTTAATAGACTGGCACCCGAATCTCATAACAAGTTAAGGTTATAGCTGCACCAAAGCTCCGCACCAAAGGTCAAAGGTCAGTGCTATACAAAATGACAAAGAGAAGGGGAAAAATGCAATCCCAGACCTCGAGTCCATCAGGAAGGGCAGAGGACACTATCTCAGCTGCAATGAATGAATTAACAGATACAGCAGCAAAGGAACAGCAGTAGAAAACTATAGAGGAAATAAAATGAGAAGTAATTCCACAAATTAAAAAAGAAATATTTGAATACATAGTATCTGAAATGAAGAATGAATTCCAGAAACATTGGGTGGAAAAACTATGCTCACCCAGAACAAGTGCAGAGAACACTATTCCAGCTGATATATATGAATTAACAACATCTGAAGCAAAGAAACTACAGCAGAAAGACCATGAGGAACTGAAAGCAGAAATAAGTTCTGAAATGAGAAAAGAACTTTTTGAAATCATAGGATCTGAAATATAGAAACAAGTCCAAAAATATGCAGAGGAAACCCAACTTGGAAGAAACACAGCAGAAAAAGAATTAATAACTACCTCTAAAGAAGACATGGATAAAAAATTGAGGAGATCAGAAATATGATGGATTCCTTGAATGAGCAATACAGAAAAGAAATAGAACACATGAAACACAGACATAGAGATATAGAAGAACTAAAAATATCAATAATGAGTCTATAAAACCGTCTGAGTGAAAGCGAAGATAGAGTTTCAGATCTAGAAGATGCCGGAGCAGCTAGTGAAAAGGTGAGAATGGATATCCTAAAAGCAAAGAGAATGCAGGAAAGAATAATCCATCACCTGCAAGATGATGCTGGGATGAACAATGTGAGAATTGGTATCAACGAGAATGAAGGAGTCAATACAAATGACATAAAAAGAATTTTGGGAGAAATAATCACAGAAAACTTCCGAATTATGAGGAATCAATACAACATTCAGCTCACCAAAGCATACAGAACACGAAATAACCTCAAACCAAGTAGAAATTCAACGAGACATATAATAGTTAAGATGCCAGAAATCCAACACAAAAATAATATACTGAAAGCTGCTAGAGAGAAGAAGGAACTCACATTCAAAGGAAAACCCATCAGAATTACAGCCAACCTCTCTACACAAACAATGAAGGCAAGGAGAGCATGGAGCAGAGTTCTTCAAGTCCTACATGAAAACAAATTACAGCCCAGACTACTATACCTGCAAAACTCTCTTTCAAGTTTGATGGAGAAGTGACAAACAACAACTAAAATTTCATGATGACAAAGCCATCCCTTCACAGGCTGCTGAAAGAAGTTCTAGAGAGAGACCACAACGACCAGAACGCCATGAATGAGAATGGAAGGAACCCACTAAACAGGACAGTAAATTAAACACAGGTTACAAAGGAGTAAACAATACCAGGTAAATATCATGAAAAACATAAGTCAGCACATTTCAATTATAACCATAAATGTAAACGGACTCAATTCTCCAATTAAGAGAAATAGACTGGCACAGTGGATTAGGAAACAAAATAAAACAATATGCAGTATACAAGAAACACATTTAACTCAAAAGGACATACTACATGTCCTACCACCTCAGAAAAAAGCAGGAGTAGCAATTCTGTTCTCAGACAGTCTTAACTTCACACCAGGAATGATCAAACGACACAAACAAGGCCACTATATATTGGTCAAGGGAAAAATTCAAGAGTAAGAAGTAACACTCAAAAATATCTATGCACCAAACACAGGAGCACCCAACTATGTAAGGCACATCTTAAGGGACATGAAAAACTTAATGTCTAAGAACACAATTTAACAGGAGATCTTAACACACCCTTATCTCAAAAAGATAAGTCAACCAGACAAATAATTAGCAAGGAAGTAGCGGATCTGAACAAGATCTTGGAACAAATGGACCTGGTGGACATATACAGAGTGTTTCACCCAACCACAGCTGAATACACATTTTTTTCAGCTGCCCACAGGTCAGTTTCCGAAATAGACGACATACTAGTCCAGAGGTCATGGCTAAGTATATGCAAGAAAATAGAAATTGTCCCATGCACACTATCTGACCAGAATGCAATGAAATTGGAAATAAATGACAAAAAAAACCCGAAAAAACGACTAAATTCATGGAAACTAAACAACACCCTACTCAGCAATCAATGGGTTGCAGAAGAAATTCAACAAGAAATTCAACAATATCTACAATTCAATGAAAATTCAAGTACAACTTACCGGAATTTATGGGATGCCATGAAAACAGTTCTTAGAGGGAAAATAATAGCTATGAACTCACACATTAGGAAAACAGAAAGGGAACAAATTAGCACCTTAATGTTGCACATCCAACAACTAGAAAAAAAAGAGCAAACAAAACCCAGAGCGCAAAGACAGGAAGAAATTATAAAGATTAGAGCAGAAATTAACTCAATTGAGAAGAAAAAAATAGTTCAAAGAATCCACAAAAAAAAAAGCTGGTTCTTTGAAAAACTAAATAAAGTTGATAAGCCTCTTGCCAACCTCATCAAAAAGAGGCAAAAGAAAATTCAAGTACAAGCCATAAGGAATGAAAAAGCTGAAAACATCACAGACCCAGTGGAAATTCAGACAAATATAGTTACTTCGAGAATCTTTACGCTCACAGAATAGAAGACACAGAAGAAATGGACAGATTCCTCGAAAGGTACAAATTACCAAAACTGAATCAGGAAGATATAACAACTCTCAATAAGCTGATAACAGCCACTGAAAAACGAAACGTAATAAAAAGCCTACCAACAAAGAAAAATCCAGGTCCTGACGGATTCTCAGCTGAATTCTAAAAGAAATTTATACAAGATATAATCCCCACACTCCACAAACTCTTCCACAAAGTTGAAAAGGAAAAAGTCCTCCCAAAATCATTTCTGGAGGCAAGTATAATACTCATTCCAAAGCCAGAGAAAGACACAACCAAAAAGGAGAACCACAGGCCAATCTCCCTCATGAACATAGATGCAAAAATACTCAACAAAATCCTGGCAAATAGAATACAGCAAATCAGCAAGAAGATCATACACCATGACCAGATAAGATTCATCCCAGGGATGCAAGGATGGTTCAATATTGAAAAATCTATAAATGTAATACACTTATATTAATAGACTGAAATCTAAAAACCACATGATCATCTCAACTGATGCAGAGAAAGCTGTAGACAAAGTCCAACACTCATTCATGTTCAAGGTCCTACAGAAAATTGGAATACATGGACTCCATCTTAGCTTGATAAAAGCCATCTATGACAACCCAAAAGCTCACATAATCCTAAATGGGGAAAATCTGAAATCTTTTACTCTTAAATCAGGTACAACACATGGATGTACTCTATCACGCCTCCTATTCAATATAGTCTTGGAATCATTAGCAACCGCCATTAGAAAACAGGGAGAAATAAAGGAATAAGAATAGGTAAAGAAGAAGCTAAATTATCACTATTCTCAGATGATATGATACTTTACTTGGAAGACGCCAAAAATCCCAACAAGAAACTACTAAAACTGATAGGGAAGTAGCATAGCAGGATATAAAATCAGTACTCAAAAGTCAATAGCATTCCTCTACACAGATAACAAGCACACTGAAAGGGAAACAATAGAAACAATACCTTTTACAATAGCCGCACGGAAAATGAAATACCTTGGGATTCACTTAACCAAGGAAGTGAAAGATCTTTTCACGGAAAATTACAACATCCTAAGAAAAGAGATTATAGAGGATTTCAGAAAATGGAAAGATATTCCATGCTCCTGGATAGGAAGAACCAACATCATAATGATGGCCATATTCCCAAAATTGCTGTACAGTTTAATGCAATCCCTATGAAACTGCTACCAACATACCTCCCAGATATAGAGAAATCAATCCTAAAATTTATTTGGAACCAAAAACGACCTAGAATAGCAAAGGCAGTCTTGGCCAATAAAGACAAGGCAGGAGGCATCACAATTCCTGATTTGAAATTATACTACAAAGCCACTGTGATAAAATCAACATGGTATTGGCAACAACATAGACCTGAGGATCAGTGGAATACATTAGATGATGCAGAGGCATCTACACAAACACTCAGCCATCTTATCTTTGACAAAGAGGCTACACAAGATCACTGGAAGAAAGATAGCCTATTTAACAAATGATGCTGGAAATCATGTCTTTCTACATGCCAAAAACTAAAACTTGACACAGCTCTATCACCATGCACTAAGTTAAAGTCAAAATGGATTAAAGATCTAAACATTAAAACAGAAACACTCAATGTCCTGGAAGAGAAAGTAGGAGGAACTCTTGAAGACATAGGGGTAGGTAAAGAGTTCATGAACAAACATATATTCGCACGGGAAGCTCTTGAAAGAATCAACAGATGGGATCAACTCTTCTTAAGGAGCTTCTGCATGTCAAAAGAAATTGTCAACAGAGTGAAAAGACAACCAACATATTGTGAAAAAATCCTAACAAGCAATTAGACAGAGTACCACTGTCTGGAATATATAAAGAACTAAGATATAACAGGGCCCTCAAATTTAAAGACCCAATTCAGAATAGGGCATCTGAGATGAATACACACTTCTCAGAGGATGAAACTAAAGAAGCAAATAAATATATGAAAAAATGCTCCATATCGCTAGCCATTCGTGAAATGCAAATAAAAACAACACTGAGATATCATCTCACTCCAGAAAGAATGGCTATCATAAGGAAATCAACCAACAACAAATGTTGGAGAGGTTGTGGCGAAAAGGGAACACTTCTCCACTATTGGTGGGAATGTAGACTGGTACAACCATTGTGGAGGTCAATGTGGAGACTCCTCAAAACAGTAGGACTAGAAATCCCATTCAAGCCAAGTATGCCCCTACTGGAATTTTCCCAAAGGATCTGGAAACATTGTATCATAGAGATATATGTGTACCTATGTTTATAGTAGGGCAATGTGTGGTAGCAAAATCTTGGAAGCAACCAAGGTGTCCATCACATGAGGAATAGTTGAAAAAGATGTGGTATTTCTGTATAATGGAGTATTACTCAGCTATTAAGAATGATAAGTTTGAAGCATTTATACTGAAGTGGATGCCATTTGAACATATACTCATAAGTGAAATAAACCAGACACACATGTATAAATATCGTATAGTCTCCCTAGTATAACAAGCGAAAAGCAGAAATACAAGAGGAAACCTACAACAACTAAAATCAATTGAGTCAGATAAGGCAAAGTGAATGCCATATGCTGTAGGATACTAATCAGCTTTTCTTCTGGATGGTTAACAACCTAAGATCACAAGTCAGAGTTGGAGATATAGAAGAGCCACAAGGCCAGCTAACATTTTGGCCCTAGCCCTTTAAGGTCAGTGCAGACTGAGGACATAGGAGAACCTGTACTGCAACATCATGAAACTCAGTTGAACTCCAAATTTTCTGAACAAGGAGATTATGGAGCCACAGAGGAAAGAGATAGAAGTTCTGTAGTGTACCTGGGGAGAGTCACATGAAGAGAAAACTTTCTCTCAAGCTCTCACAGAGAGCAAACTAGTCAAGCATTGGCCGTGACTCATCCACAGGGATGACACAGAGGATCTACAGAATAATGTACAGGACTACAAGATAAACCCTGAGAGGACTTCACTGACCACATAGGAAATATAAAGTTCATGTGTTGATTAATAAGTCTTGCTCTATCTAGGTCTTAACCATCCAGCAGAAAAGTATAAAAATGATGTATACATCGTGGGGCCATAATATTAAGCTGAGCTGTAAATGGCTATGGTCGACAACTTCTTTGAATAACTCACTATTGTTGTGGAATGCTGGACTGTGTTGGACTGTTGTGTAGATTTCAAGCACTTAACTTAGTTGAATGACAATGGAGTGCCCACCTTTGACAGGAGTGGACAAAGAAAGGGGTATAGCAAGGGAGAATCATGGTGTGTGTGTATACACAGTACAGTTGGGATAGATAACGCTGTGGTTTTACTAATCATATGAGAGGCAAGATCTGCACTAATCGTGGTTGGACAGGATATTATGTCGGCTTCTAGTACTATGGTCATCAACTAGGAAAATAATTATTGAATTTTTGATATAATTCATGTATAAAAAATCAGATTAGTAAGCAGCTATACTCTTAAATTACTGATAAGAGACATGTGCTAAAATAATATCTGTAAATATAACATCATGTATGCACCTTGTACGATACCAAAACATTATGAAAACAGTTTGCAATGTATTAATTTATCAAATCTGTCTTGTTAAGTTGTCTTGAAACTGTCTGATTGATATTTGTACTTCAATAAATTAAAAAATAAAAAAAAATTTGCTACCGAAAGTACTGCGCGATTTTCCTTAGTTGCTTACTAGCTAGAGGTTATTAGCAGGAGTTAAGTTTTGTTTGGTACCTTGTCATTGGTTGCTGTTCTCAGATGGTCAGCTTGACACGTAACATTCACCTGGAAGAATTCACCTACTATTCTGAGCAACACAGCAGTTGTCACAGCACTTGCGCCTGTTGTCAAATGTTTGTGTACTTCCAGGGGTTGGCTACACCCAGATTTTCATGGTGATGACAGAACACACAGTCTCAGTGGTTACACTACACCATCACTCATGAGAGAGCCCCCCTCATGTGCCCTCTCTTCTTCCCTAGGAGCTCGTCATGGCCCTCAGAGGCTGTGATACCTAAGATGTTGACTCTTCTATGTTCCAAACTTGCTTTATATTATTTACAGCCTCACCATGTGTCAGAAAATAGTATGCCTAATTTTCAAAGCCTATAATATTACTATTTATACATTTTTCTCTGCCTTTATTCATAAATTTCCCTCTTCTCATCTTTATCCAATTTATCATTTTGTGTGACTATATCCTGGTACATGATTGCTGTATGTGGTGGTGTAATCATTTGCATTGATTTTACAACCCTTGGAACTGCATGTGGGCATTGAGGGTGTGCCAGCTTAGGACATATTCTCTCATTTTTCTGTATCCATTATGTGATGAATATTAACATCATTCTAGTGTCGATTCCATTTCAACATAAAGGATAGTAACTGTTAAGGTTTAAGAAAGTGGACTTGTTCTGGCCTTTGGTCTTCAAAAAGCATCCTATGTTCCTGTGTATTATATATTATATTACATTACATTGTGCTACATTATATTCTTTCATCAGTTATTAGGCTTTTGATTATCTGTTTACAAGAAGCATAGTGGACAACCAGTACTCTCCTTGAACTCAGAAGACTGAGGCAGGAGGATTGCCATGAGTTCAAGGTTAGCCTGAACTGCATAGTGATACCCTATCTTAAACAAGAAGAGAAAGAGAGAGAAAGAGAGAGAGAGAGAGAGAGAAAGAGAGAGAGAGAGAGAGAGAGAGAGAGAGAGAGAGATTGGCAGACAGACAGACACATAGAGATAGAGATACAGAGAGACAGAAACAGAGACAGAGACCGATGAAACAAAGTGAAAGCCATTATTATGGTCCATTCCAAGTGACATATATTATCTTTAAACATTCTTGAGTGTACATGGGTATGACAAAAAAAACCTCTATTTTCAAATGTTTCAACTTTAACAGAAATGAGGAGTTCTTTCAAAGGTGGGACCTAGTTTACAGAGTCAGGAATCTCATGTAAATTTTCAGTTATAATTATTGTATTTGGGAAAAAAGACCTGCAATTAATTTTCTTATTGTGAATAAATGTCATAATAATCTTATGGATGTAAAAATTAATATTCAGTTTTGAAGTATCAATAATAAGAAAAGTGAAACAATGGATGAAAGAGATGCAGTCAGAGACAACTTTGGACCAGGGAAGTGGTCAATGTTGGAAAGTGACAAATAACCAAATATCCAATTCATCTTGTTTTGGGATGTGGATCTGGAGAAAATTTCACTCATCATCTGAGGCCACTTTAAAGAACTAACAGACAGAGCAGATGCAGCACTAACATTGCTCTGACAGTGCTGTGTGCCAGATGCTGGGCGGGCCAAGATGCCAGAGCCAGCCTACTGACTCGTGATCATCCAACGTCCTACTTGCTGTTTTCTCACAAGGTGGAGAGAGAAATAAGGTTCTATCTTCTTTCATGAAGCAGCACTCCCACAACGGGAATTTCAGCTTCAATAACCTCATTTGTATTTAATTATGTTGCAGTGGCCTTATCTCTGAACACCATGACAGTGAGAGTCCAGGTTTCAACGTAGAAACAGTTTTAAGGGTGAACCAATGTTCAGGTCTTCGTATACATGTTTCTTTGCCATTGAGAATTTCATTTCATTAAATATCATCTTAAATATGAGACCCAGAAAAATCAATTAGTGCATTATATATTATCTGTACATAGTGGATATGAGAGTGCGATTGGACAAATTATTTTCTTTTTTTATTGTTTTTCTTGGAATTGAATGACTCATGAACAAGCAGACAAGGCAATCTCCGAAGCAGAAGTAGAATCCAAACTTTTGCTAAAAATGGAGCTTCCAGGATTTTTCTCCTGAGTATTTATAATTATGTTGTTGTGTTTGAATTTATTCTTATCTTCAGATAAACTATCATTTAAGTTCATTTTGCGCTTAGGTATTTATAAGTTGTATTAAAAGGCAAGACATGGCTCACTCTGGAGCAGCTCTATGTTGACACTAAAAGAAAAATTGCCAGAGGGACTAAGGAGAATAATTAGAGGAAAATAAACTGCATTGACATTGTTAGGGTTTGTGTCTAGGTGTCCCCCCAAAGCCTCATGCAGTCACGGGGCAGACTTTCGGGGTTTGTGATTAACTCATGATACACTGAGATTATGGCATGAGTGCTGCTGGGTGTGGTACTACACCCAGCCCGGAATATATAGCCTGATCTCACCTTAAGGGAGACACACTCGCTCTCTGCAGCCATCCCTGCTGCTCCTCCTTTTGCTCTCTGCTCTTTGCACCTCCATGAAAGTTTGCTGTTTGCCATGTGCTGCTCTGCCTGGGAGCCAACCGAGTATGGACTGAAACCTCCAAGTAACTGGGAGGTAAATAAACCTTTCCTTCCATAATTTTGAGTGTCGAGTATTTGTCCCAGCAATGAGACAAAAATAACTGAGACAGCCATAGAATTTCATTGAGTATTTTCTACTTTGCAGAAGAAATACAAATGGAGAGACTTTATAAACAGCCAGTTTAAGAGAGTATGGCTTTAGTTACCTAAGTGGCAGCCGTCTATATTTACCTCTTGATGATAAATATTAAACTTTTAAAGGTCACTGATAGCATTTTTTTACATCTTTTGTACTTAAAGTTGCTGCATAGAAGGTTCAGCAAATAGCCAAAGAATTAGCTCAGATTTGCAGGGATAAAGGACTTTTTTTTCCTACAGAGAGATGCAGTTCTATACTACAAGTATATGATTTCTTTGGCTCAATATGTTACACTAAAAACAGAAGACAGGATAATCAGTTTAATGTGAGTGACATTGTCAAAAATTGTGGCACATTTAGCAAGTTATTCTTTTCTTACAGATTTTTTTTTTTTTTTTTTTTTTTTTTTTTTTTTGCGAGATAGCTCAGTGGACTAAGTGCCTGCTTAGGTAAACTCAGGAACTGGAGTTCTATCCCAGGCAGCCCACAGCTCACGGGACCCAACCCCAAGCATGCTGAACCGACAAAGTCCAGGCATGGGGGTGCATGCCTGTAATCACAGAGCTAGGGAGGCTGTAAACAAGAGGATCACTATGAATCAAAGCTGTGTGGAGAGACCCTATACCAAATACACTTAAAAAATTACTTTTATAGGTACATTTTTGCAGAAGTTAAAATCCTATATGAAATATTGTGAACACACACACACACATACACACATACATACATATATATATATATATATACACATATATATATATATATATATATATATATATATATATATATATATATATGTACCCATAGGCTTATGAAAAACATACACCAAAAGAAACTGAAAAGGTTTTCCACTTTCTTATTTATTTATTTTATTTTCCATAATTTTATTGAAGAACAAATAGCAATGAGACAGTTTGAATTCAAATTAGTAGAACAGATTCAATAATTAATACATTGCATATTGTTTTCACAGTGGTTTTTTATTGTACAAGGTGCATACATGATATTCTATGTAGAAACAGAAGTGAGCAGATGCTCTATTCAATGAATTAAGAGAATGTAGCTGTATACCTATCTTTTTTTTAAAGCTGAATTATAGTACACTTTCAATAATTAATACTTTTTACAATGTTATTTTCCTAATGGTTATCCATAGTACAAGAAGCAGACAGGATGTCCTATCCGAATACTATTAGTGGAAATCTTGCTTCTCATAGAATTACACAAAAGTACTGCATATTTATCCTAACTGTACAGTTTATACAAACACAGAATGGTCCTTTTTTGTGTCACCTATTTTTTTTTTGGTTAGTTCTGTCAGAGATTGTCAATCAATTAATATAGGTGCTTGAATTCAGGGAAACACTCCAACACAGTCCAGCAGTCTACAATACTAGTGGGTTATCCAAAGAAGTTGTTGACTAGCCATTTATAGCTCAGTATATTATTATGGCTTTTTTATATACCTGATTTTTATACTTTTCTACTAGATGGTTAACACTGAGATAAAGCAAGATCTATATAACAAAAATGTAACTTTTGCATCAAATAAGGTCAGTCACTTACCCTCAGGATTTATCCTGCAACCCAATAATGCAGTTTGCAGGTCCTTTGTCAGTGTCATCCATGAGATGAGTCACAGCCATTGCTTGATCAATTTGTTCTCTATGAAAGCTGAGAGAATGTTTTCTCTCCATGTGACTCTCCTTAGGCACACTACAGATCATTTATCGCATTCCTCTGTGGCCCCATAAATGCCTTGATCAGAAAATTAGGGGCACAACTGAGTTCCATGATGTTACAGTACAGGTTCTCCTATGTCCTGAATCTTCACTAACCTTGAAAGACTAGGGCTGAAATGTTGACTGATGTTGCAGCCCTTCCATTTCTTCAGTTTTTGATCTGCAAAATTAGGTTGCTAACCATCCAGAAGAGAAGCTGATTACTACCCTGCAACATATGCAGTTCAGTTTACCCTAAGTATCTGACTAAATTCTTTTTAGTTGTTGATATACATTCCTATTTGTATTTCTTCTTTTGATTTCTTGTACTAAGGAGACTATCTGATATTTCAATATGTGTGTCTGGTTTATTTCATTTATGAGTATATGTTCAAGTGACATCCACCTCAATATAAGTGCTTCAAGTTTATGATTCTTTATAACTGAGTAATACTCCATTGTATAAAAATACCAAATCTTTTTCAACCATTCCCCATGTTCCGGGCATCTTTGTTGTTTCCAAGATTTTGCTATCACAAATTGTGCTGCTATAAACATAGGTACACATATATCACTATGATATGAAGTTTTCAGTTCCTCTGGGAAAATTCCCAGTAGGGGCATAGCTGGCTTGAATGGGATTTCCAGTCCTAGTATTGTGTGGAGTCTCCACACTGATCTCTACAATAGTTTCAGAAGTCTATATTTTCACCAGCAGTGAAGAAGTGTTCCCTTTTCCCCACAACCTCGCCAGCATTTGTTGTTGGTTGATTTCCTTATGAAAGCCATTCTTTCTGGAGTGAGATGGCATCTCAGTGTTGTTTTAACTTGCATTTCATGGATGGCTAGTGATGTGGAGTATTTTTTCATATATTTATTTGCTTCTTTAATCCTCTGAGAAGTGTATATTCATCTCAGATGCCCATTTCTGAACTGGGTCCTTAAATTTAAAGGCCCTAATATATGTTAGTTCTCTACATATTCTAGAGAACAGTCTTTTTCCTGAGTGCTTCTTAGTTAAGACTTTTTCGAAATTTCTGGGTTGAATTTTCACTTTGCTGATAATTTATTTTGACGTGAAAAAATTTCTCAGTTAGAGTTGGTCATAGTTGTTAATTCTTTAAAGTATTTCCCATGCAAATATATGTTTGTTCATGAACTCTTTGCCTACTACTATCTCTACAAGAGTTCCTCCTACTTTCTCTTCTAGGAGATTAAGTGTTTCTGTTTTAGTGTTTAGATCTTTAATTCATTTTGACTTTAGCTTAGTGCATGGTGATAGACCTGGTTCAAGTTTTAGTTTTCAGCATGCAGAGAGCAAGTTTTTCCAGCACAATTTGTTAAATAGGCTATCTTTCTTACAGTAAGTGCATCTGGCCCCTTTTTCAAAGATCAGGTGGCCGTGTATGTTCGTAGAGGGCTCTGTTTCTTCTAATCTATTCCATTGATCCTCAGGTCTATTTCGTTGCCAATACCATGTTGCTTTTGTCACAATGGCTTTGTAGTATAATTTCAAGTCAGGAATTGTGACGCCATCAGCCTTGTCTTTGTTGGCCAGGTTTGCCTTTTCTATTGGTCTCTTTAGTTCCAAATAAATTTTAGGAATCATTTCTCTAGGTCTGTGAGGTATGTTGGTGGCAATTTGATAGGGATTGCTTAAATCTGTACAACAATTTTGGGAGTATGGTCATCTTTACGATGTTGGTTCTTCCTATCCAGGAGCATGGAATATCTTTCCATTTTTTGACATCCTCTATGATCTCTTTTTTAAGCGTACTTTAGTTTCCTGTGAAAAGATCTTTTACTTCTTTAGTTAGATTAATTCCAAGGTATTTAATTTTCCACGATGGTATTGTAAAAGGTATTTTTTTTATAGTTTCCCTCTTGGTGTGTTTGTCATTTTGGTATAGGAGTGCTATTGACTTCTGAGTATTGAGTTAGTATCCTGCTATGCTACTGAATTTGTGTATCAATTCTAGTAGCTCCTTGGTGGAGTTGTTTTGGGTCTCCCACATAATGTATGTCATCTGCAAAAAAATGATAATTTAACTTCTCCTTTACCTATTCTTATTTCTTTTATTTCTCCTTCTTGACAAATGGGTGTAGCTAATTATTCCAAAACTATATTGAATAGGCATGGTGATAGAGGACATCCTTGTCTTGTACCAGATCTAAGAGTAAAAGACTTAAGTTTTACCCTGTTTAGAATTATAGTAGTCATTGGTTTGTCATAGACGGCTTTTATCCAATTGAGGTAGACATCTTCTATTCCAATTTTCTGTAGGACTTTGAACTTGAATGAGTGTTGGACTTTGTCAACAGTTTTTCTGCATCAATTGAGATGATCATGTGGTTTTTAGATTTCAGTCTATTCATATAATGTATTACATTTATAGATTTTCAAATATTGAGGCATCCTTGCATCCCTGAGATGAATCCGTCCTGGTCATTATCTTTTTGATGATTTTCTATATTCTATTTGCTGGGATTCTTTTTGAGGATTTTTGCATTTATGTTCATAAGGGAGATTGGCCTATAGTTCTCTTTTTTAGTTGTGTCTTTCCCTGGTTTTGGAATCGGTATAATACTTGGCTTGAGAAATGATTTTGGGAGGATTGCTTCCTTTCCAATTTCACTGAAGTGTTTGTGGAGCGTAGGGATTATATCTTCTACAAATTTCTTGTAGAATTCAGCTGTGAATCCATCAGGACCTGGACTTTTCTTTGTCAGTAGGCTTTTTCTTTCATTTTGTATTTTGTTGGCTTTTACTGGGTTATTGAGAGTTGTTCTATCTTCTTGATTCAGTTTTGGTACTTTGTACCTTTCAAGGTATCTCTCCATTTCTTCTGTGTCTTCTATTCTGTGAGCGTAAAGATTCTCAAAGTAGCTACTGATAATCTTCTGAATTTCTAGTTTTGTTTTTTTAAGGATTGTATCAGCAGTTTTCTTCTGTGTGTGTGTTTGGGGTCTGGAGGGTGGATTGGGGTGACCAGGAATCCAACTCAGACCTCTTGCTTCCCAGGCAGCCACAGTGCCATTGAGCTATCCCCCCATTCCCCAGTGGTTGTGATATAGTGGTGACACACATGTTATTTATTTCCTTGTAAGACACAATGTATTAATGTATAAAGGTTTTTTTCCCCTAAACTCAAGCCTCAGCACCCAAATTTATTGCAGTGCCAGCATTTTTCAATAAATAAGTGAGGCTGGGTTGCCGTTTGAGCACTCCTCTCTAAACGCTTCCCATCACCACTCCATGCTTTGTAAAGCAGCTACATTCTAAGTTTCTGCTCAGGAACCTTCAGAGTTCACCACCTTCTCTTTCACACTGCAGCATTATTTGCCAAAAGGCAAGATACAGGAAAAATTTAAGTGCCCACAGATGGATTAACTTATTTTAAATATATGCCCCCTACAAATATTAGAACACTATTCAACTTTCCAAATATCAAGAAATTCTGTCATTTGTGAAACTAGAGGCCTTTATCTTAAATTAAATGAGTCAGAAGCAAATAGTTAAGGGATGCTCTCTCATGTACAAGGAATCTAAGAAATTAGAGTTATAGAACTAGAGCAGAGTGGTGCCAGAGAAAGAAAGGAAAGGAGGAGGAACAGCCATAGTCAGACATGGAAGAACAATTGCCGTGAGTTCTTGTACAATACACTGACTAGTCATTCAAGTCTCCTGTTTTGTAAGATGCCTGAAAGAATGGCATTCAAATATTCTTGCCACAAAGAAACGGGAGACTTTGAGTTGTTAGATATGCTAATTAACTTGATTAGATCATTTGATGATGCATAGGTACATTGAACACCTCCTTGTCACTTATAAATATTTATAAGTATTATAACTTATTTAAATTTAAAATAAAACTTTCCCCCTTTTTAAACTGAAAACATCAGAATTTCTAGTGTGAAAATTTCATCATTCTTTTGACAGGGTTCACTGTACTCCAATTCAGTGCTGGTATTGCTGCCATGAACAGTAAAGTTTAAGCAGTTACCATTCCAGTGGGCACTCCTTCCAAATGCAAGGAAATGGGAAAATGCAAGCTTTGATGAGGAATGGTAGAGAAGTTAATGTGCAGGACATCGTATCTCCACTGTCCTTCCCATTATTTCTTTATGCTATTGTAGAACTTCCTAGAAAGACAGTTTGTTTTTGTAAGATGTGTACCTTCCAAACTAAGGCTAGTCTCTCATGGGAATTTCAGTCAGCGTGTCATGAAATTACTGCAATGTATAACTCTGAAAGTGGTTACTAAAATACACTAATCTCATAGAAATGTTTAACACTCAAAGTTAATAACAAGTATCATTTAATAAAAATTATATTTTTTAAAAACTATATTTGGTACAGGGTCTCACTACAGAGCTCAAGCACATAGTGATCCTCCTGTTTTCATCCTCCCAGTACTGGGATTACAGGAGTGCATAAAAATTTTCCTTTTTAAAATTTTTATGATATTTAATATTTATTTATTTGTTTGGTACAGGGTCTCACTCTGCAGTTTAGTCCTGTAGTGATCCTCCATTCTCAGCCTTCCCAGAACTGAGATTACAGGTAGCACCACCATGCCCAGTTTCAGGGTCCTCACAGTGCACCCAGGTTGTGGTTGACAAGACATGTCTACTAGGGATCAAACTTGGGTCATTGTGCATGCCAGGCAGGTGATTAGACTTCCTAGCTGTGTCTCCAGCCCCACTATGTTATTTAGATTGTTCCTTTTTTTTATTCTTTCTAATAGATTAATGAAACTTTTATAATTTTTTTCATCTTTCTTCTGGGGAAATTATATCTTATTGATTTTTGTTAGTATTTATTCCTGCATGTTTGATGTATGCTTTATCAAGTAGTAAAGTCTAAAATTATTTGCTATAAGGCAAGTACACTGTCAATATTTAATTATACATTGTATTATCCATCCATACCCACCCGTCCCCCACAGCAGCTGCAGTGTGATGTGTGTATGGAGTGTAATTTCATTACTAGAGTTTTTTAGTACATAAGGATAGTGCATTTTGTGCTAAACGGAAGTCTGACTTACCGAGGTATTCCCACAAGATGCACTAATTGATCCAGAGAGAAGATTAATTATCTCTATGTCCATAGGATCCTATCAGGTATATTGACATACATTTTTGATTATTGATTTTACTTATATGAAGAAAACTTAGTTAGGTAACTAACTACCTATAAAGCTTGGTTTTGTTAAGTCAAAATGATATAATATCTTGAAGTATTAACTGGTTCCTAAGAGTGACATTTAATACTTACTAGGTTATCATTCATTGTGTAATACCTATCTACTGTAGTAGGAACTTTTCAAATTAGACGATAGTCATATTCTACACATATTCAGCATCACCACACATCGGCACATTTTTGGGCTTTTTCCACTCACTGTCCTCTTCCCTCTGTGCACCCACTTCCCTCTTGGGTGACTTGAATGCCTCTATTTCACTCAGAATGTATACTATACGAATATTTCCAAACTTAATTTCAAAAATCATAGGTTTGGGAAAACTAAACACACATTTCATTTCCCATTCACTAAAATTTCAACTAAGAATTATGTGTTGTTCATCTTGAAGACTATTTTTCAAAGAAGAGTTTTAGATATTTGGATAATGATGATGACTACATCATGCAATGGCCAATTGGGTGACTATATTGAAGGAGGGATATTTTTATTTCATTTCCAGCATTGTGTAATTTCTTTGTATTAATTTTATTTTACGTAGTAAAAACTAAAATGAAATAAAAACAAATAGTGAAAACAAAGACAGAAACAGAGTAACATACAAGAATTTACATGGTACAGAATATCAAAACAAGAATAAAACTAATAATGTTCATTATATTGCATATGTTTACCATCAAATCTGTTGCTCTGATTAATGAAAGACTGGTCAAATAATTATACATTAGCACTTTTTTCAAAAATCTTCAACATTTTTTGTTTTCTTTTTACTTTATATTTTTAAAATTTATTTTAAAGAGAGTATAGGGTAAAACATGCAAGTATACATAACAGCTGAAATGACTGTAGTATTAATTTCTATCAGTGTTTTTGAAAGTAACAGTTAATGTTTAAATTTTTCAACTTGACTATCTCTCTATGTCAACTTCTGTTAACTCAAGCAACTATATTGAAGACAGAAATGTACAATACAAATTATTTCTTGTATTCAAATCTGTCTCATGATTTACCTTTAAACTATGAGCAGACAGGTGAATTCAAGCTCCTCTCTCCTTTTCCTGACCTCCAAAATGAGTAGAATGACATCAACCTTTGAGCTATTATGAAGAAGAAACAACTTCAACTCCGTTGAATTTTTTAAGAATGTTTGGGTAATGTCTCAGTAGAATAAGTGCTTGCCTGGCAGGTGCAAGGGCCTGAGTTCAATCTCTGGCTCCACCAAAAAAAAGTTTGGGTAGATATAAGAATCAGTACTTCAACTGAAGGGCATGACATACGACATATGGGTTCTTCTTTGCCTGATCAATACTGTCTGGAATGTAACATGACATGGCTATGGCTCACTCTGCAACATATGCAGTAGTCTAACTGAAGCACACCTTCAGTTAGAGTCACAGTGACAGCTCTTACTGTTATTGGAATGGAAACCAAGAACCCTCTTACGCTAGTTTGCTAAGCATTGGACAGATTTTGGAGGATCATTATAGTTACATTATTTGTGATGAGTTAGTGCAAAACTAATGTGATGAGTTTCTGTAAACCTAAATGTAAAAAAATTACTCTGCTCAACTTTCTGTAACCCTGCTTCCTTGTAAGGCTGCAAGGAGGCATGGTGTACTGTGAATAAATCATCAGTAGACTGAGAGTTCCCCAAATAGACCTATAAAATAAATTAAATTAAAGTAAAGATCAAAATGTTTCTTACATGTTGCTAACCAACTGAAAAGTATTGCTGTGGCATTCAAGACCCCGCATATGCAGACGTATGTTAAATAAGAACTAAAGGATGATCTCAAAAAGAAGGTATACTGAGTAATAGTCACACTGTCCCTAAAGGTTCTGTTCTGCGCTAAATGACAAATTTATTGCCACACAGGATGTGGTTTCTTGTTTTAAAACACCTGTACTTCTAAGCCTCCTTGCTGTTTGTCCTCTCCCCAGTGAGTATGGTCAAACGGTCATGGACCCGATAATAAAAGACTCATCAATTTTATTTATTTATTTATTTATTTATTTTATTATTATTATTATTTTTTTTTTTTTGTCTTTTTGAGACAGGGTCTCACTGTGCAGTTCAGGCTGGCCTTAAGCTCACTTTGTAGCTCAGGCTGGTCTCGAACTCACAACAATCCTGCTGCCTCAGCCTCCCGAGTGCTGGGATTACAGGCCTGCGCCACCACGCCCGGCTCAAAAGACTCATCAATTTTAATACTGGACTCTGGTCTGGTTTCCATGTTGAGAACCCATAACTTTACTGACTAACTTGACTTTTGCTTTAGATGTGTCTCAAATTTCATATTAAATTAGAGGGTCCAATTTGGTTAAATCTTTCACTTGAATGTAAGTAATGGGCACTTATCTTTTGAATCCTAACAAAGATGACTGGTTATGACTCTATTACTAATATATACATATAGGACCAGACACTTTGAAATATAAATAGCTATCACAAATATAGTTGTTCATAAAGAAGAAAGCAGACTCAGTTTAGGAAAAACAGTTTGTTAATATTGTTATAGGGCTGGCCAAATAGCTCAGTGGATTGAAGTGCCTATTTAGGCAGATGCAGTGGCCAGGGTTCAATCCTCAGAGTGCCCAGCCTGCCTTGCCACCGGGGCACCCTGAGTAGGCTATTGTGACTGGGCATGGCGGCATGGGCCTGTAATCACAACTCTTGGGATGCTGAGCACAGGAACATAGGTGGATCACTTTGAGTCCACTATACATAACGAGACCCTGTAGACCTGTACTGAAATATAAAAGAAGAAAGTTGTTAAATTTTAGTTTGTTTCATCAATTCCTTTGTGCTTTTATTTCATTCAAATTCCAAAAGTTGTATTTTGATACGATTTTAATTTCATTCTAAACTTTAGTTATTCATGTGAATTTTTGGGTTTTCAGGCCTTTATTTTTTTGTTTCTTCAAATATGACAAGGATTTGCTTTTGTCCTCTAAGAATACAAAGGAAGATAGATGCCAAAAAGATTAATATTTGTCATATATTAATCTACAGTGTAGTTTAGATCTACAGTGTCCCCAAAAAGTCTTCTGTTCTGATGACTGGATTGTGGAGCACTACAATTATCAAATAATTAATTCAAGGATGAGTGCACAGTTGTACGCATGGACTGTCTGGGTGTAAGAAGAGGCAGTCAGTAGCGTGTCCTTTGTAGAGTGCATCTGCCTTCCAGCCCCCTCCCTACTCTCTGCTTCCCTGCACCCAAGGCACCAGCACCTGCTCTCCACCTTGCCCTTTCCTCTGCCATTTCTGCTTTGAAGCCAATTGTTTCTGGACTGAGTGCCCTGGAATGATGAGGCTAATTAATCTTGTCCTCTTTTAATTACAGGTATTAGACTCTGTGTCCCCATGACAGGAAAGCAGACTAATTCACCAGCATTCTTCAGGGGAACAGAAGTGCTCAGGATGGCACACACCCAGACACAGGCACTGTAGACAGCTGAGGTGGGTTATTAGCACAGTGCACTTGTAGGATGATAGTGGCTGAGAAAAACTGTGTTGGGCTGACTGCCAGCTGGAGACACCGAGGTGCAGGTGGCATGGATTGGTCCAGGACCAAAAGCCCTCTGACCAGGGAAGCTGGTGAATTAATTGTCAGGCTTCACTAATGTTTAAAAACTGGGGAGCATCAGGAGGGAATAGTGGTATAAGTCCTTTAATCCAAAGACCAAGGGCCAGACACATAGCTCAGAGGATTAAAGTGCCTAAAGCAGGCACAGGGGTTGGGGGTTTGGTCCCTTGGCCTACTGTGCTGGCCTCGCCCTCGGGCACAGTGAGACTGCAATTGAGACTGGGCATGGTGGCATGCACTTGTAATCCCAGCTTTTGGGAGGCTGTAAACAGGCAGATCACAGCATGTCTGATCTCGTAGTAACATCGTGAGTACCCTGTATGCCCTTCCCTCAAAAAATACACAAAACAAAAAAAACAACAAGCAAACAAAAACCCACCAGATAATCTGAAGTTCTAGTGTGCGAGGGCAGAAGACTGATTCAGATCTAAAAGAGAGAAAGCCATGTTTTTTACCATTTGCCTTATTTGGTCTCCAACTGATTGGATGGTGCCAGCCCCCTCTGCGGACTAGCTTTCCTGACTCATTCTGTACATACACACCCACCCGTCTTCTTTGAACTCCCACAGGGGCACCCAGGATTTCTGTTTTATCAGCTCTCTAACTCCTGGTCATAGGCAGAAGAGTAGCCCTGTCCTGCCCCACAATTTGCCTATTCACGTCCTTCCCTACTCTCGGCTGACATATATTCAGGTGATTCCTCAATAAACCAGATGAGTGCCATCAGCCTGCTCTCCGGAGTCCTCCATCAGTACTCACCACAAATGGCTCCCCAACAGGGACTCTACAGACTTGATGGTGTGGTGAGTACCCCCGCAGCCATATATTGGGCCCTGTGCTTCACAAGGAGCGGCACCTGCAGGCATGGGCTCTTGCTGCTCTGTTGCAAGCTAGGCATTTTAAGGTTTCTTACTGGATGCTATGCATGTATTGGGATCTATTCCTTCCCTTCAGCTCATGGTTGGCCACTGTTTCACAATGGGCTCCAAACACGTAGACCATCTCACCAAGCTGGTACAAACCACGGAGCCCTGTGAAGGTTGCTCATTTCCTGCATGGTTAACACTACCCTTCTCACCATTTGTGCTTGCCCCAAGGGTTCTGAATTGCCGGGGGAAGGGACTGCGGCATCCCTCCTCCTCTCCTTTGAAGAGGGAGGTGCAACTGAGAGTGATGTGGTTTCCCTTGATCAGTTAGAGTGGGTCCTGCAGACAGCTTGTAGTGGCCTTTCAGCCCCACTGCTTCACTCTAACCTGACCTCAAAATGGTGACTAATAAAGAACAAAAACAGGCTTCAGCCACTTCCTCCTGCTTCCCTGAAAGAGAAGTGCTGTCACTTCCTCCTTCAGCTTGCCTGGTTGGGCACTTGGAAAGACCACCGAAGTATGATCTCAGTGCTTCCCCTAGCGATCAAGCAGTTGTCTTGTACTATTCCCCCACCCACTCCCCCACTACCCCTCCGCCATATGGCTGTGACCTTGGAGAGCCCTAGGTGGCTTTCAAATACAGCCACTCTGGAACTCAAAAAATTGCAGAGCTTCCTTCCCAGCCCTAGCAGCAATATTATAGACAATTATGCTATACCCGGGATTGGGCACAGAAAAACTGGGAGGACAGGACACAAGAAACCCTTGGTGTATATTCTGTTAATTTGCAACAAACCCCCCAGCATCCTCTTGTTACCCACACAAACATGGTACCAGAAAAAGATTGAGGGATGCTGTTAAGGAATATAGTTTACAAAGTCCTTCGCTCAACAGCTGCTTGAGACTCTTAGCATAGACCTTAACTGCCCTACAGATTGGAAACAGCTAGCATGAGCAATCTTCTCTAGCAGCACCCATTTAGAATAAGCAACACTTTTTTGTGATGAGTGCGAACAGCAGGCACTGCGTAATCAAGCGGCTGAGATATTATTAAATTTTGATTGCTTAGCAGGTGAAGGTATTTACTCCTCTCTTGCGATACAAGCACAGGGTCCACCTCAATATGTTGCTCAAGTGAGGCTCTGTGCACTGAGGGCATTTAATAAAGGCAATGCTGGCCCCACTTCTAACCCAGGGTCAAGGTTTTGTTTGTGTCTTTCCAGAGACTGGCCCACACCCTGTATGGATTCCTGCCTTAGATGTCCAGCCAGTCACTGACTCCACTAACCTGAGAAATGAACCTTCTCAGCCTTGATGATCTTGCACACAGGGTAGCCCCAGTCGCCGACAAAGCAGATGCCCCCCTCCTCTTGGACAAAATCAGCCCCTCACCTGGGGACAACTTAAAGCCCTGACCATACTCTGATTTCTCTTCAGATCGTATAAATCTTTTGCCTTTTTAAAGCCCTAACCCATGAAGCTCAACAGCTATTGCCCCCTGAGGATCGCCTCAATCCCATGAAATGCTTCCTTATGGCTTGTGTGCTCATCTCCATCAACTCCTCACAGGAGGCCCCAGTGGCCCCCATTCAGCCAGACACCCCACATCCTCTGGGCCCTGATAAAGATTACCAACTGGGAGGGACTTTCCACACCTGTTCAGCTACGAGCTTCTGAACTCATCTCTAGCCATCGAACCAAATGAGACTTTGGATCCTCCATAAGTTTACCTCCCTTTTTAATCTGTGTAGTCTTCTTGCCTATGATGGACTTGGCTTCATTGCCCTTTGTACCTTATTGATGTTTCGTTGCCTCCTCCCTTGCATATCTCATGTATGACATACCCAAGCACTGATGGTGTCCATTTGATTGGCCATATTAAAGAAAAGAGGGGGGATTGTGGGCATGTCAGGGCCAGAGGCTCTGCTCATTGCCATTGCTGAGGAGCACCTGTAGAGCACACTACAGGAGCCAGAACACCAAGCATACTTAGCTGGTGGTCCTTGGCAGAAGAGCAGCCCTGTCCCACCCCACAATTTGCCTATTCACATCCTTCCCTACCCTCAGCTGATATATATATTCAGGTGATTCCTCAATAAACCAGATGAGTGCCGTCAGTCTGGTCTCTTGAGTCTTCCATCGGTGCTTACTACTTACAGGGTCTCACTACACAGATCAGACTCATAGTCATCCTCCTGCTTTCAGCCTTTCACACTGGGATTACACCCCCATGACCAGTCCCATAAACTGTCTCAGCATGCCCTGGGGTGGGGCTGGCATGGCATGCCAGGGATAGAACCCTGGCTACTGTGCTCTACAGAAATTAATTCAATTGAGATGAAGAAACCAGATGATTTAGTCTGCTGAGCTATCCAGCTGGCCCAAAACCTGAATTTTAAATTCTGCCTCTATGAGACTTTTGATTCCAAAGTTGAGTGATAGACCACATCTCTTCTATATCTAGGTCATTAATTAATTTCTTTTAAAATGTCTCACAAACTGGAAAGCATATATGGAGATATAAAATCCAGTACATGGTTGAACAGTTTGATATTGCTTTCAAGGCAAAGATTGAACATGATATCAAAAGCTCATGGCTTCATTTCAACAACAGATTAAGACTAATTGCCGCTCTAGTACTGTATGCATGTGTAAATTATGCTACTAATTAGAAAGGTCTAGAAATTATTTTCCAAGTATAGCTTTAATTGATAATAACATAAAAATACCAGTTTTTGAATGTGTCAAAATACTAGGTCCTTGAAATTCACACTAATTTGTTTTAAAAATATTGGTCACTTCATATGTGTGAAAGCTTAGGTAATTTGAAAACCTAAAAAAATATGGTCTCTTCATTGTATCACCTACATTGAAAATATGCCCCATCCCCTTGATGATTATGTATTTGGCATGTGTCATGTTGAATGCAACTGATTTTCACTTTTGGGACATAAAGATTTCATTAACTGGGAATAAATACAGTTTATTCAATTGTAATAGATGCTTTAAAATAATTTTAGTGTTTCTAAATTTTTATTCAGATTACAATTGTCTTTCCATGAAATACTCATAGTGATGGAATTTGAAAAACAAAAGAGGTGGTACGGACTGGCATGTCAGGGGAAGGAGGGAAGAAGGAGCTGTAAGAACCCAAAGATTAGATTGTAAAAAAAGAAAATAGGAGCTAGGCTTTTTGGAAGACCTGTGCTGCAGATGCTTCATCAGTTTGTAAGACATGAGTCTGACGTGGCCAGCAGTTTAGTTCTTGAAAGATCACTAAAACACATGCAATTGCTTGGGCAAGTGAGGCAGGACCCTATTATGAGACAGATGGAAGGAAAAAAATCCAGTCGCCATATTTTTCTAGCAACAAATGAGATGTGGCAGTCAGGGAACAATGAAATGTACCAAGTAACGGGTGATGACAAATGCTGATGTCAGTCAAATCCAACATAGCACCAAATATCAGTGTTTCTGCTAGGTCTTAGAGAGGTAGCATATAACTATGTGAAGAAGAGGTCTCGAATTTTTGTAGAAGGAAAAGTAGACTATATGATGAATACATGGATAAAAACAATGTGAGGCAACAAGCAACAACAGTCATAGCAGACAGCACCATCTTTTTGAGTGACCAGACAAAATGAATGAACAGATGATTCTTGGGCCACTGCTGGGTAAAGTCTCATTTCTAAATCCAGTATAGTCTTCATAATTTTAAGAATAAAATTAAAATGGTATTTTATAAAATGAGAAAAGGACAAAAGAACACGATGATGTCTCTATAATAACATTATGCTAAATACAGTGAGTTAGCAAATACAACATGTTTTTCCACATGAAGAAGACATGGAAATAATTTGTCAGAGATTGCAATAATTTCTCAGAGATTGCACAATGCTAGATCCAGTGAAGAAGGTAAGGCACATACATTGTGATATTGTCATTTAATAGAAATTGCAGTCAATGTTAACTGCTTCAGAAAGTGGCAAGAATAATGCAATATGTATCTTCAATATTTCATGCAGTATTTTGAGGGGGATTAATGGCAATGTGTTTTGTTACTGTAGTGATTTTTTTTGTGTGTGGAACAGAGGAATCCAACTCAGGCCCTTGTGCTTGCCAAGGAAGCACTTATTCCACTGTGCCATCTCACCAGCCCCACTGTAGTAATTATTTTAAATTTAAATTTTGACTATTACTTTTTAATTGCACCTCATAGATATTGTGGTCCCTCAACTTAACTGTATTAAATTTCATTACAAATATCCAGTACTTTATATTATGTATATTTGAGAATTACTTCCCTATGCATTTTTTATGCTCATTTAATAGCTCTGTAAATTTTCATCATGTAATTTGTGGTTGAATGTCTTAAAACATATTCACATATATCTTATTAAATGTAAATGAAATGTTAACCAGCATGTTATTATAGGCATGCAGAATTGTAACCCACACTGGTAAAGGCCTAAAGGCAAATATGAGTGTAAGATGCTTTGTTAAAGAGGTAGAATTAATAGTGAATTTTCCCTTTGGTTTTTGCTTTTAAAATGTTATCTGCAAAGGTCAGGAATATAGTTCAGTGGCATGAACACCTGCCTGGCAATCAAAATATATTGAGTTTGATTTTAGAAAACAAAAATTAAAAAAATAAATAAATGTTAATTACACAAATATATTTTAATGAAACAGCTGTCAATTAAAAATATGTAATATAATACATTGTTTCTCTTTTCGCCTGAGCTTATATAATACTATTGCATTATATAATTTTATAAATTATATAATGCATTGGGGAGATGAAAAACTATGTAGCAAGGTCAGTAGAGAATGTGCAAGCAATCAGCAAATTATTTCTGAGTAGCTGCTCACTGAGATAGGTGGAGTGGTGAATATAGAAAAGTCGTAAAATTATTTTTGTCGTTAGAATGCTAACTACATGAAAAAACAGCCATGATTAAGGATATTTGTATAGCTCTTTGGAACTTAGGACCAAACTGTTAATGATATAGCATTGATTTTCCCAGGAAAACCTATCAAGTAATGATTACTTAGAAATTACATTGTAGAGAGAAAGACTAAGAAAAACTCTAAAATACTTCCATACTTTCTATGGAAATTATAATAAATATTCAGCTTTTTAGTCTTTACCAATAATGATTAATTTCCGACACTAACAATATATGAAAGTATGTGATTTGATGGTATCAGAAGGAAAGAAAAAAGAAACAAGAAAAAAAGTCTATCAGATCATTTGTACTTGAGTTATGAAATGTTTTACTACTTAGGGATATGACATTTAAGGGAATTCTACTTTATAGAATAAATAATATTGGTCATGGATAAACCAAATGAGAGATTGTATCAAAGGTCATGGAAACAGGTGTCTTAGTGTTTTAGGAATTTAAAAATGTCAGAAAGAAGAAAATGGGACTATTTTTTGTGATGTTGATTTATAGTAGAGAAATAAATGGGATTGCAGCATGCTTACTAGTTAAATATGTAGATATATATCTACCTGAAATACCCGTATAGACTTGTGGCCAGCTTGCCTCTGGTGCGCTGCCACAGCCTTCCACTCACAGAGCTGCCCCGCAGGCCGCCAAGACGAACCTCGCTGACACTCAGCTCTACCATATCCTAAGTGTCCCGCCCGGCACAAGTGAGAATGAGCTGAAGAATACATACAGAATGTTAGCCAAGGAATATCGTCCCAATAAGAATCCAAATTCTGGAGACAAATTTAAAGAAATAAGTTTTGCATATGAAGAACCATCAAATCCAGAAAAGCGCGATTATAGGACAGACATGGAGAACAAGGTCTCGGAGGAGGCAGGAGACAAGGTGGTGGCGTGGAAGACATTTTCTCTCACATTTTTGGTGGAGGCTTATTCCACTTCATGGGCAGAGTAAAAGTTGAAATGGCAGAAGAAGAGGAGAGGACGTGATGCATCCTCTCAAAGTATCTTTAGATGTACATAATGGCAAAACAACCAGCCACAACTTGGCAAGAATGTACTCTGTAGTACATGTAGTGGAGGAGATGGAAAATCTGGAGCTGTCCAGAAGCATAGTGCTTGGTGACATTTTGGTGTACGCATCATGAGCAGGCAACTGGCTCCAGATGCAGTGTGTGTATTCTGATTGCAGTGGAGGAGATTAATGAAAAGGACCCCTGTAAAAAATGGGAAGGGAAGAAGAAAGTGATTAAAGAAGTCAAGATTCTTGAAGTTCATGTAGGCAAAGGCATGAGATATGGACATAAAATTACATTTACTGGGAGGCGGACCAGGCCCTAGGAGCGGAATCAGGAGGCATTGTGCTTTTGCTGCAGAAGAAAGAACAAGAAGTGTTCCAGAGAAATGGGAATGATTTGCACTTGATATACAAGGTAGGACTATTGAAGCTCCCTGTGGATTTCAGTTCACTTTCAAGCACCTTCATGCACATCAGATTGTGGGGAAGTACCCCCCTGGGAAAGTAACTGAACCCAGGATGTGTTTGTGTAGTCCGAGGTGAGGAAATACTACAGCATTGAAATCTCTTTGAAAAAGGTGATCTTTACATAAAGTTTGAGATACAGTTTCCAGAAAACAACTGGATCAACCCAGATAAGCTTTCTGAATTAGAAGATCTTCTGTCTACAGCAGAAGTTCCTAATATAATTGGAGAAACTGAAGAGGCAGAGATTCAGAGATCTGATAGCAACTGAGGCTCAGGAAGTGGTCAGAGGTGGGAAACCTAAGATTTGTATAGTGTCAAAACAGCCAAGCTACTACTTAGCAAGAATGTACTCTAATGCACATAACAATAGCTCTGATGAAGAAAGCAGCAGCCATTTGGGCCTGGGGCGCAGTGTGCACGTCAGCAGGTTCTGCAGACATCTGGTGCAGGTGGATTTTCTTTCCACATTCACCTGATTTGTTCTCAGGGACGCAGCTGAAGTATTCTCAATTCAGATGAACTGATGACATCTGTTGGTCTCTGTAACTTTTAAAGTTGGTTTAGCATCTTACAGAGTGTATAATTGAAACTGAGCACAGAGCTTTACATCTTCATCTTTACTTTTCTATAGCAGAATAAAGCAGTTGAAAGGAAATGACTCCCTTTACACTGGGTTATAATTTTCAGTCCTGGTATCTGTGCTTCCTAGCAGTTTTGTGTAGATTTTATGTTTCTTCTTTTTTTTCTTTCTTTCTGTATTTAGGACAGTGTCTACAGGGTCTCATTACATAGATTGAACTTCTAGTGATTTTCCCCATTGTCAGCCACTCAAGCGTTGGGATTACAGCTGTGCTCCACCACCCCCAGTGTCAATCACCCTCTCGGCATGTGGCAGCACTGCATGCCCGGGATTGAACCCCTGCTGCTGCACTCTGCCCACGCAGGCTCTTTAGTCTGCTGAGCTACCAGGCTGGCCCCCAAAGCTATCAGGACAGCTCCCATATGTTTCTTATTTTAAATTCAAATCCCACACTGTAAAGTTTGTACAATTTGCCCTGAAGCTTTGTGTTTGGCTGCACTGCATAAACTGCTACAAATGGACTAAAGAATCTCAAAGCTTCTATCTATCATTTAGATGCATGGAAAAATGAGCTTTGCACACAGTGGGTTTGGAGCTGACTGCAAACAATGGGAAAACTACTTTAGTAATGGTTGTAAAGTTTGTTGTTGGTTTCTTTTACCATCTTGTGAAAGGTGTTCAAAATGCAATAATAAAAAGCAATTGGTGGAAAACAAGCAACACACATATAATGCCTGCCCTGCCCTCGGGGTGCACTGAGACAGCAAGTGAGACTGGGCATGGTGGTGCATGCCTGTAATCCCAGCACTTAGGAAGCTGAAAACAGAAGGATCAGTAGGAGGCCAATCTGTGTAGTGAGACCCTGTAGATCCTGTACTAAATACATAAAATATCTGTATATATGCATGTGCATGTAAATTGATGTGAATATTCACACATACACAACTAGATGAGGAATGCTTACATGTATTTTCTCATTTCTTCTAATTTTGAAGCCCAAAAGAAGCAGAACCTTATTAGGGAGCTTGCTTGTTCATTAAAATGAATTTTAATTCTAACTAAAAGCCCACTTTAAGATTCTCTTGTGAAACCTGTATCTAAGAAGAGCTTGAAAAATTTTGAGCAGTAGAGTACTCAGGATGAAGAGTTACTAGTGTAATGACAGAAGGATTTACAATGGCTAAAAATGGGTCAGTTCAACCTTGAAAACTAACAGTATTCAGAAATTTGAGAATTCCTCAAATTTCTATAACAAATTATGTTTGTATAAAAATACTAATTTATAGTGAAAAATCTACTCCAAAGCAGCATAGTTGTATGTTCTTTTTTTTAGAATACTGTAGAATGTTGTTATTTTACTTTTTAATTTTTATTTTATTGAAGTACAAATATCAATGAGACAGTTTTAAGATACCTTGACAAGATGGATTTAGTAAATTAATACACTGCAAACTGTTTTCATAATGTTTTGGTATCATAGAAGGTGCATACATGATATTATACTTACAGACATTATTATAGCATATGTCTCTTAACAGTTAATTAAGAGAGTGTAGCTGTTTGTGTATCTTATATTTTATACCTGAATTACATCAAAGATTCAATAATTAATACTTTCTATCTTGTTATTTTCCTAGTGGTTGTCCATAGTACTAGAAGCTGACATAATATCCTGTCCAACCACCATTAGTGCAAATCTTGCCTCTCATAGAATTATGTAGAAGCACAGCATTATGTATCCCAACTGTACTGTCCATACACACATCATGATTCTACCCTTCCTTTGTCTTCACCTATCAAAGATGGGCACTCCAGTCATATGTTCTTTAAGTGTATTTTTTTGTGGTATTCTTACCCAACACTTGTAACTTATTAACATTTTATTAAAGGTAATAGAGTGAAATAATTCCTCAACAATATATAGCAAATCAGATTTTTTAAAAAGCATGAGACAAACTCAAAGTCACAAACATTATGTAAAATAAATGGCTTTGATATTCAGTTGCATTAAAGAATGACAAAGAAGGACTTTCCTGATCAAAGGAGACACACGGCCAGAAGCAGCCGCCAGCCCAGTGGCCAGCAGTGAAGCCCGGCTGCCCACCAGTGGTTTGTTTCATCAGGGTGCACTGCCAGAAGCAACCACTGAGCCCAGTGACCAAAACCAAGTCAGACCTTCCTGGTGATTTGAGTTTGGTAGAAATAGACCCAGTGACCTGAGGCATGCTGCTCAGCCAACAGGGCCCGGGCTTAGGCCTAAGGTATGGGTCTTCACGGCACAGAGGAGGTGGGAGGTGACTGGGCTGTAAGACTCCAGGTACATCACGGGAGTTTCTCAGACAGGTCTCAGGTGATCGCATTTAAATACAAATTCTCAATTTGCAATCTTCTTTCTTACATACTATAATGCTTGCTTCTATGGTCTGAAATACAAAACCAATATTTACAAATATTCATTTAATTTCTAATTAAACTAGCCGTTATTAGTATTGATGTGTACTACTGTAAACAGGTCACCATATCTGCCTTAACCATATGTTCTCCCTGGGTTACTGATGTGGGGAGGTGCTTAGGTAATAACCTTGCTATTTATTTATTTATTTATTTATTTATTTATTTATTTATTTATCTTTATTTTAGGGAAAGGTCTGCAGGGTGTTCAGGGTCTCACTACTATATTGGACTCTTAGTGATTCTCCTGTTTATAGCCTCACAAGTTCTGAGATTATAGGCATGCACCACCGCACCCAGTCAAGGTGCCCTTGGGGCAGGGCCAGCACAGCAGGCCTGGGGATTAACCCCCCAACCTCTGCACTTATTTGCAGTCACTTTAATCCATCAGGTGTTTGGCCGGCCCCTTGTATCTCTTTGAATGTTTCATTCTTTCTCTGCTTGATTATGGTTTGTATCATTTTTGTCTATTTTCTTATCAGTGTCTTCTTTAGAAGTATTTAATTATTATTTCTTATATTTATCCTTTCTTTTTTTAACCTGGGATATGATTTTTTTATTCTGATTTCCTTTTGTCGTGTTCTGTTTCAGAGATAATTCTTTATTGTGGTTTATATGTTATTTTTTGTGAAAGTTTGATAGTAGGTAACTGTATGACTACAATCAGAACAGTTCTGTGAAGAGTTTGTTCTTTAGGTATCTCTCCTGTATAAACAGGTGGATCACTACAAGGCTGATCTACTAGTGAGACCCTGAACATCCTATAGACCCTTCCCTAAAATAAAAAAAAGATAAAAAAATTAAAACTCTATTAAAAGTTGGCCAAACCATTTGAATGAAAGTGAAGATAGACATTTAGACCATGACCATGGCAGCTAGTAAAAAGGTAAGGAAGAGAAAAACAAGTAGGATGCAGGAAATAATAACTCCACAGCTGCAAGACAATGTAGAGATGAACAACAAGACTAATTGGCATTCAGGAAAAAGAAGAAGCCAACACGAAGAGTGTGGGTAGAAGTATTAGCAGAAAATTTCTCAAATATGGGGAAAAAATCTGACTTTCAGGTAATTTAGGCACATAGCACTTCAAATAATATCAACCCAAGAAAACTGCAACCAGACATACAATAATCAAGGTTCCAGAAATTCACCACAAGAACAACACTCTAAAAGTTACTAGAGAAAACAGACAGATCACATTCAAAGAAAAATCCATCAGAATGACAGCAGATTTCTCCTCATAAGCCATCAAGTCAAGAAAAGCATGGAGCAAAGTACTTCAAGTCCTACAAGAAAAAAAAAAAAAATTCCAACCCGTACTGATATACCCTACAAAACTCTATTTTAGGTTTGATGGAGAAAAGAAATACTTCTACCATAAAAAAGAAAAACTGAAGAATGTCATGATGGCCAAGCCAACCCTACACACAGTACTGAAAAATATTCTGAAATAAGATCAAAATGACCATAGTTCTAAGACACAAAGACAGGCAGAAATTATAAAGATTAGAGCATAAAATTAATGCAATGAAACAAAAAAATACAAATAATTAAATAATTAAAAATCTGGTTCTTTGAAAGATTAAATAAAATACAGAAAATCAAATGAATTTCATCAGAGAGAGAGAGAAAGAGAGAGACAGAGAGAGTGAGAATTCAGCTCAAGAAATAAGGAATGAAAAGGGTGAAATTACTACAGATCTTCTAGCAATTCAAAAGATCACCAATGGCTGTTTTGAAAATTTACTCTCGCAGAATTAAAGATGCAGAAAACATGGACAGATTCCTAGATAAGTACAAATAACCAAAAACTGAATGAAGAATATATAAAAACTTTGAATAAACACATTTCAGCCAATTGAAAAAATTAACAAGGAAGAAAAGCACATGTCCTGATGGATTCACCAAGGGATTCTACAAAAAGTTCAGAGAATATTTAATCCCAATACTCTTCAAACTCTTCACTGAAATAGAAAATGAAGTAAAACACTGAAAATCATTCCTGGAATCAAGTATTATACTGATACCAAAACCAGAGAAAGATTCAACCAAAATTGAGAATTACAGACCAATCTTCCTCATGAACATAGGTGCAAAACTCCTCAGTGACATATTAGTGAACATAATATAACAAATCTTTAAGCAGATTATATACCATGACCAGGTAGGATTCATTCCAGGGATGCGAGGATAATTCAACATAAGCAAATCTATAAATGTAATACAGTATACCAATAGAGCCAGACATAAAATGATCATTACAATAGATGCAGAAAAGGCTTTTGATAAAGTCCAATCTCCTTCATGTTTAAAACCCTATAGAACACTGGGAAGATGGAGTCTGCTACAATTTGCTAAAACCCATCTATGACAAAGCAAAATTGAACATATTTCTGAATGGAGAAAAATAGAAATCTTTTACTCTCAGATCACATACAAGACAAGGATGTCCGTTTTATTTACCCTGTTCAATATAGTTTTGGAACCATTAGTTAGAGCCATTAGAAAAGAGAGAGAAATAAGAGGAATAAAAATAAATAAGTAAGTTAAACTGTCATTATTTGCAGAGGACATGACTCTACCTGGAAGACCTAAAAAACTCCACAAATAAACTTTTAGAATTGATAAATAAATTCAGTAGTGTAGCAGAACACAAAGTCAACATCCAAAATTCAATAGCATTTCTCTACAAAGATAACAAATACACTAAGAGAGGAATTAGAGAAATAATAACCTTCACAATAGCATCCAAAAATTGAAATCCTTAGAAATTAACCTAACAAAGGAAGTAAAAGTTTTATACAATGAAAATTACAATACTTTGAAAAAATATCTTAAACAGGATTTTAGAAAATAGAAAAATATTCCTTTCTTCTAGATAGGAAAAATCAATCTTGTGAAAATGGCCATACTCACAAAATTGTTTGACAGATTTAATATAATAGCTATCAAAACACTATCAATGTACTTCACAAATCTAGAAGAGTCATTACTAAAATTTATTGGAAGCAGAAAAGACCTTGAATAGGTAAGGCAATCCTGGCCAATGAAGGCAAAGCAGGAGGAATTACAATCCCTGACTTAAAATTATGTTACAATGATACTGTGATAAAATCACCATAGTATTGGCAAAAAATAGACCATCTGCCAAAAACTAAAATTAAACCCAGTCTATTGCCACGTACTAGTTTAAAGTTCAAGTGGATTAAAGGAATAAACATAAAAACAGAAACACTGAATCTCCTTGAAAAACAGTAGGTGCAAATCTTGAAGACATAGGTGTAGGCAGAAAGTTCATGAACAAAACTGAAACTGCACAGGAAACATTTCAAAGCACCAGAAAGTGGTATCTTGTCTTATTGAGAAATTTTTGCATGTAAAAGAAATCAGCAACAGATTGAAAAAGACAACTTACAAATTGGGAAAAATACTTAACCAACAATAATTCAGACAAATGATTTCTATCTAGAATACATAAAGAACTAAATAATATTAGGACCCCAAAATTCAAAGACCCAGGCCAAAAATGGGCATGTATGGTGAATACACACTTCTCAGAGTATGAAGTACAAATGGAAAATAAACAGAAGAAAAATTGTTCCATAACACTGTCCATTCAAGAAATGCAAATTAAAACAACATTGAGATTCTGCCTCACCCTAGAAAGAATATCTAACTTCAAGAATTCAGGCAATTACAAATGCTGGAGAGCTGGTGGAGAAAAACGCACCTTTCTGCACTGTTGGTGGGAGGGTAGACTTGTATAACCACTCTGCAAAGCAGTGTGGAGACTCTTCAAAAACCTAGGACTGTAAATACCATTCAATCCAGCTAATCTTCTTTTTGGTACTTTCCAAAAAACTGAAAATATACCATACTGATATGCGTGCACCTGTGTTTATAGAAGAATGATTTTGTGATAGCTAAATCTTGGAAACAACCAAAATGCACATCATATGAGGAGTGGTTGTAAAAGATATGGTATTTTTTACAATGGAGTATTACTCAGATATAAAGAAAGATAATTTTGTTTTAGTTTGGGGGCCAGATCAGGTTGCCCTGGGGACATGGTTGGCATGATATATGGTGTGGAGATCGCATTGTGGTCCCTGAGCTTGCCTAAGCAGGTGCTTTATTCCACTGAGCTATCTCTCCATCCCAAGAAAGAAAATCTTGAGGCTTTAATTGGTAAGTGGATGCAACTAGAGGCTATATTCTCTCATAAGTGAACTAAATCAGACCCACATTTATAGCTACAATATTCTCTTCCTTTATGGATTTGGTACAGCGTTTGTTTCTTATTACTAAATTATTAACACTCACTCTGAAACCTAACAAACATACTAAAATCACTTCACTTTTACATATCACTGAGCAAATTAAATAAAGACAATCAAAATCCAAAAACACATTCACAATAATAGTATAATAATATAAAATACGTTCATCTGAGAAATGAAAGGCGAGTATCAGAAATGTACAAAATCAATCACTTAGCAAAATTAAGTATAAAAAAATAACATAGTTAGAACTACACACAATGAAATATTAGTATAATATTCTGTCCTCCATGTTAAAAATACAGAAGAAATTGAAATGATTAACTTTCGTCCTACAAAAATATATACAGTTTTTTGTACTAAAGGTAGCATTTTCCTCAATAACAAAACTGAAGCACTTTTACTAAGACAATCTACAAGATACATAACTTTTTCTGGAAGCTGGGAAGATAGCTCAGTAGAATGAGTGCTTGGCTGGCAAGCACAAGAGCCTGAGTTCAATCCCCGGTTCCACCAAAACTGTTTTTCTTATCTTTTTTACTGAAATACAACACTGTAACAGATGCTAAAGCCAAAACAATAACTCAAAGGACATGAATTTAAAATATATGAAATCCAAGAAGATATCAAAATCTTTACATGTTATGAAAATCACTTCAGCATCAATAATTAAAGAAAACCAAACTAAATAATTGATATGCTTGAAGGGTAATAAATTGACTTATAGATATGAAGTAGCTTAGTTTGTCAAATGATCAGGTATAGAATTCATTAGTCTCCTAGCTGTTTTTATTAGTTTTGTTTATTTGTTTGTTTTAATGAGTCAATTTTATAAATCAGGTTGGATGGTCAGAGCTGGAGTTGGTGACATTGGAACCATTAATAACAGGTGTTGGGCAGAGAAAGGCACTAAGATCTTTCACCTTTTTCTTCTGCAACTTTGTTTTTTTTTCCATTTATTTTTATTTTATTGAAATACAAATGTCAATCAGACAGTTTCAAAACACCTTAACCATACAGAGTCGGTGAATTAATACATTGCAAACTGTTTTCATAATGTTTTGGTATTGTACAAGGTGCATACATGATATTATATTTACAGGTTTTTTTATAGCTGAATTATATCAAAGATTCAATAATTATTTACCTAGTGGATGACCATAGCACTAAAAGCCGACATAATATCCTGTCCAACCATGCTAGCCATTCATGAAATGCAAATAAAAACAACACTGAGATATCATCTCACTCCAGAAAGAATGGCTATCATAAGGAAATGCAACTTTGGGTATATAAACACAACCTTTTCCTTCTAAGACTCATTTCCTTGGCTGTTAGTGCAGCTCAGATTATGATGTGTTCCTACAATATAAATGCCCATTTGTTACTTAGTCTCCAGTTTAGGCTGGTGAGTGGTGATGGATTGTTTTTATTTTTTTATTTGTTTGGTACAGGGTCTAGCTATGCAGCATGGATTTATAGTGATCCTCTTATCTCAGCCTCCCTAGCTCTGGGATTGTGGGCATGCATCACTACTCCCAGTTTTGGGGCAGAGATTGAACATGTGGTACTGGAGATTAAACCCAGGTCTTTGTGCTTGACAGGCAGGTGCTTAGTCCTCCGAGGTATCTTTCCAGTTCCTGGTGATGGATTCTTTAGGAAGTGGGAGATCGTTAGATTCTTGGGAGTGTGTGTGATAGGGAGAGTGAGATACTGCCTCGCTCTCTTTCTCTTCCTACAGACATGCCCCAGTATGATGAGCTACTTTGTCATAGGCCCCAAAATAGCTGGGCCAAATGTCCAGGGGCAAAATCCTTTAAAACTCTGAACTCAAATAATAAGCACTTCCTCTTTATTACCTGATTATCTGAGATATTTCTTATAGTCATAAAATGTTACCAAAAAAAAAAAAAAAAAAAAAAGAAAGAGACAGAGAAATGCTAAAAAATTCTTTCCTGGTAAGGTCAGTAATAGAAGTAACATTACATTTTTTGAAAGACCTTTCTGTGAAACTATTTAATGAAATATCTTAGAACTTTTGATTAAGGCTCTGCATGCAAATATTAGTCTACCGAATTTTCATTGTTTTGGCAGAACCAGGGATTGAACTCAGGCCCTTGCACTTGCCAGGGAAGTGCTCATTCCACTGAGCTATCTCTCCGGTACCTGAATTTTTAATGATAGTAGCATCAAATAATAGATTCTTTCCCAGACTTGTTTTGACAGATCTGACCCTGACATCCTCAATACACTGATTGTACCATCTTTTCACAATGTTTACCAAACTGTCGGGAGTTCCTCTGTGAAATCTCTGACTTAAACCTGATTTTTTAAACTGTATTTACAACAGTGTCTACATGGTCTCACTACACAGTTTGTACTCATAGTAATCCTCATGTTTTCAGCCTCTCAAGTGCTGGGATTATAGATGCGCGCCATCATGCCTAGTCTCAATCACTGTCTCAGTGTGCCCTGGGGTGGAGCCAGCACTTAAATCTGATTTCTAGCAAAAGCTGAATACGCATTCTATCTGTGCTTTCCCCTCATTTTTTGGATATGGTTGTTACAGGGTCTCAGTATGCATCTCAGACTCTTGATAATCCTGCTTCTTTCATCTTCCTCTGTGTTGGGTTTATAGGCATGTGCCACGTTGCCCAGACTCTGGCCAATGTGGCCCGCCCTGGGTGTAGAGCTGCCATGGCATATGTGCCAGGGATCAAACCACGGTACCTGTGCTTACCTAAGCAGGTGCTTTCGTCTTCTGAGTGTCTCGCTGGTCCCATCTATACTTTTCTTATTCTGAAACATCAGTTGGCCAAAGAGTTGATCCCCTTCAGGGCTCCAAATGATACCTTGTTCATTGCTTATAAGCAGATTGTTATGGCAGTCATTTGGGGGCAGTTTCTGATATTTTGAGATACCCAATAGAAACATTGTTCAAAATATACTATGTAAATCAAACATTGCAGTGTAAATTGAAAGAATATAAACACAGAATGCTATAAAAATAAATCATAATGCTATAAAATTGACATTGCTATGTCTTAGATTCTGAAATTTCTGTTTTCTTCCTTTTATTTGAAAGATAATTAAAAAATAATAAAAAGGACAGAATTTCAAAACAGTATATTAGGAAACTGACAATAGTTATTATATAGCATATCATTATCTTCAAACTAGTAGCTCAGATCACCAGATATATGATGGCAAATTGATCAAACAATACAAGCACTAGCTGTTCCTTTTAATAAAATAATAGATTTATTTATTTATTTATTTATTTTCAGTACCAGAGATCGAATCCAGGACTTTGCACTTGCCAGGCAAGCACTTATGCTGTGGAGCTATATATCTAAGCACCTAAAAGTTTGTAATTTGTAGCATAATTATCTTCATTAATTTTTCACTTTTCCCCATTCAAGTTGTTCTATCCTTTGGAGAAGTTTCTATTTCATCATTATACTGGGATTTGAGACTGCATTACTAGGTTATTCCCTATAAAAGTGCAAAAGACATCAGACTCAGTTAAATCCCTTTTATTCAACTATGAATCTGCTATATACATACTTTCAGGATTAAGAGACTGAGGATGCTGAGTAAACTGCCCTGAAGAATGTATAAAATAGAAGTTAAATTTTGGGTCAGAAGGTCTATTAAAAGTTCTAAGCCACTGAAACATTGACTTAATTTTTTTCAATTAGTATCCAAGTTGTTGTTTCAAGATATATTTAGGTAGATTTTCATGTGAGTATACTTTATAAATATTTTATTTTAAATGACACTGGGTAAGTAAAACTATACAGAAATGAGACTCAATAAGAAATACATCGTTTTCTTTTTCTTTTTTGTGAATCTGGGATTTGAACTCAGGCCCTTGCATTTTCAAATCAAATGACTTGGAATTTGTCATTACAATGATTAAATCATTGTTTATATTGTACTAAAATTCAAATGTGTTCCTGATAATGGCAAGTTCTGATTCATGGAAAGGATGACTGAGCTTATTTATGAAATGTTCTTAGTACAACAGAAGTTGAGAATGTGTATTGCTTTTATTGAATGAAAATAATTATGTAGTAAAAATCTCCTGACATATGAATTAAAGATTTCTCAAATTTTTGATTTAATTTACACTGAGGATCTACCAGCAAACATGGACACTTTACTGAAATTTCCTAAAGTTTATTAATTAAAGAAAAGCTGAGATATATCGAGATAAATTGGCATTGTTTACTCTGGTTTCTCCTAAGGACAATAAGGTCCTTATTTTTAGGTCATTAATGGAGGCCATTAGAGTTCTGCTAAAAATGAACTAACACTATAATCTAAGAGGTGACATGCATGAGAAATTAGTGACTGAACAATACTTATCCAGGCCAACAACCTCAATGCTTAATTGCTAGTGCACTGTTATGTTAACTACGAATAGGAGATTTCATCATGGAAATAAATCCGTATAAAATGAAGCCACACCAAGAGTGATGATTCTATAACTTGCCATTTTAAAACCATTTACCCTAATTGGAAGTTGTTTCAGTGAGCATAAAAGTAATGGAATGAAAAATTGACAACTCACATGTGATTCTTATCACCAGACCATTGAAACTGTACAAATGAATATTACCAGTAGTTCAGACTTAAATATGCAAGATAGCGACTTAAATATGCAAGATAAACGAAGCGAGAAAATTGTACTCTGAAAGAAATAACTCAAACTTAGAAAATTAGAAAGATAGATGCACCCTGGTGCCCTATTTTTGGATCATACAATGGTCTCTTTGCAAGGGCATGAATTTTTGATAATCACCTCCCTAAATTCTGCACTTCTTTGTGACTCTGTCACCATGTCTCCTAGAGGTGAATCCTTATGAAAACTGGCAAATTAATGAACCTTGGGTCACAGCCCTTGTAGCTTTTTGAAGTTAACTTTCAATAAGGTCATATCTTCCTGCAGGCTGAGGAAGATCTAGCAATTCACAGCATGCTGAATTTGTACATTTTTTTTTTCATGAAATTCACAATAGAAAATATTCACCTCGTTTAGAATAGATTCTTATTAAAAACATAGCAATTCATGACTTTATTCTAATGACAGTGTCTCAAGGCCTTACCCTCCCATTTGCTTACTGAAATCTTGAAACAGCTCTGAAAATCACATAAGTATTACCTGTCTCAGTATTTGGAAGGCAGATTTCAAAAACATGACTTACTGCCATATAATCATCAACATGATGAGGCAAGCAAAAGATAAACATGTTAAGTCTAAATGCAATAAATAATAAGTGAAATAATTTTGTTTCTTTATGCTAATATTTAAAAGCATTTAACTGGGTGTATATTTTCTAATAATCCTCTATGCATCATACAAACACTTGCTATATGCCTCTCAGTTAAAAAGTGAATAAACACAGTAACCCATTAACACTTTTGCTGTTCCCTTTGCATTGAGCCATCACGTACTTCTCATATTAAACTCTTCAACCTATAGTTTATTCCATTTCTTCTGTAGCTCAGAGAAAACAGGAAAAATCTGAAATTGAAGCATCTTCAGTTTATTGTTAAATTAGATGCCAAGAAGCAATGATACACTTAGCTTCTACTAAAAGGAGTAATATATATTAAATCAGAACTTTTCCATGAATCTTATTTTTATTTTTTTGATGGAACCAGGGATTGAACTCAGACCCTTGCACATGTCAGGGAAGCACTTGTTCTACTGAGCTAACTCCCCAGCCCCCAGGAATTTTATTTTTATTGAGAATTAAACAGGTTCTACCTGACACAGATATAATTCTCCTTGAAATTCTGCTACCAGAAAGAAACAAAACTTTGCTCTCAAAAGTTACAACTGGTGCCGGCGTGGCAACTTCACCAATAAAATAAGTGGTCTCTTCTAAGGTCATGGGTTTGGGACAAAAGCTCATTTCTGTTTTACAGGCAAATTTTGTGCTGTGTTTAATTCATTATTATAAATACGTATAAAACTATTTTTCTCTAGGTAAAACAGGAGTCTATCACCGTAAGAAGAAGCAAGTTTGAAAACAGATGACCCACCATGACAGAAATAAATATTTTTGTATGTCTGACAAGTATGCAGTTTTACATTTCTTGTCCCATAATTATTTCAGATTATTTGTAAAGATAAAAAACTTTATAACCCCTGGTAATGGAATAAATAATGTTATTTGAAAGTTTATATGTAAACTGAAGTATTTAATAAACAATATAATTATAAATCTTGTTAAAGTCAATTAAATTATTAGTACTGCATCCACTCTCTTTAAGTTATACTTACATTATTCTTCAACTAAGATTTCAAAAGTAATCTATTATACATTAAATAATATTTTTCCAATAAATGTGTTCCCCGGTTCCACCCACAAATGTGTTTTCATTCCTTTCCCAAATGTTATCTTATTTTTTTCCATTTATTTTTATTTTATTAAAATACAAATGTCAATCAGACAGTTTCAAGACACCTTAACCTTACAGAGTCGATGAATTAATACATTGCAAACTGGTTTCATAATGCTTTGGTATTGTACAAGGTGCATACATGATTTTATATTTACAGATATTATTTTAGCAGATGTCTCTTATCAGTGAATTAAGAGTATAGTTGCTTAATTATCTTTTTTATAGCTGAATTATATCAAAAATTCAATAATTATTTACCTAGTGGATGACCATAGCACTAAAAGCCAACATAATATCCTGTCCAACCACCATTAGTGCAGATCTTGCCTCTCATAGAATTATGTAGAAGCACAGTGTTATCTATCCCAACTGTACTGTCTATACACACACATCATGATTTTTTCTTTCTACAACCCTTCCTTTGTCTACACTTGTCAAAAGTGGGCACTCCATTGACATTCAACTAACTTAGGTCCTTGAACTCGACACCACAATCCAACATAGTCCAGCATTCTGCAACCATAGTGAGTTATTCAAAGAAATTGTTGACCATATCCATTTACAGCTCAGCTTAATATTATGGGATCAAGATGTATACTTCATTTTTATAGTTTTATACTTTTCTGCTGGATGGTTAAGACCTAGGTAGATCAAAACTTTATACCAACACAAGAACTTTATATTTCCTATGTGGTCATTTAAGTCTTCTCAGGGTTTATCTTGTAGTCCTGTACATTATTCTGTAGTTCCTTTGTCTGTGTCATCCATGTGGATGAGTCACGGCCAGTGCTTGACCAGATTGCTCTCTCTGAGAGAAAGTTTTCTCTTCGTGTGACTCTCCCCAGGCACACTTTAGAACTTCCGTCTCTTTCCTCTGTGGCTCCACAATCTCCTTGCTCAGAAAATTTGGAGCTCACCTGAGTCTCATGATATTGCAGTACAGGTTCTCCTATGCCCTGAGTCTTCGCTGACCTTGAAAGGCTAGGGCCAAAATGTTGGCTGGCCTTGTGGCTCTTCTATTTCTCCAACTCTGACTTGTGGTCTTAGGTTGTTAACCATCCAGAAGAAAAGCTGATTAGTATCCTGCAGCATATGCCATTCACTTTGCCTTATCTGACTCAATTGATTTTACTTGTTGTACATTTCCTTTTGTA
>PVKA01012319.1:0-58185 GCA_004027165.1 Ctenomys sociabilis
TTAGTTCTTCTATATCTCTTTGACTGTGTTTCATGTGTTCTATTTCTTTTCTGTATTGCTCATTCAAGGAATCCATCATATTTCTGATCTCCTCAATTTTTTTATCCATGTCTTCTTTAGAGGTAGTTATTAATTCTTTTTCTGCTGTGTTTCTTCCAAGTTGGATTTCCTCTGTATATTTCTGGACTTGTTTCAGTATGAAACAAGTATCCTATGACTTCAAAAAGTTCTTTTTTGATTTCAGAACTTATTTCTGCTTTGAGTTCCTCATGATCTTTCTGCTGTTGTTTCTTTGCTTCAGATGCTGTTAATTCATATATATCAGTTGGAATAGTGCTCTGTGCACTTGTTCTGAGTGAGCATCGCTTTTCCACCCAATGTTTCTGGAATTCATTCTTTATTTCAGATGCTATGTATTCAAATATTTCTTTTTTAATTTGGGGATTACTTCTCGTTTTATTTCCTCTATAGCTTTCTGCTGTTGTTCCTTTGCTGCTATATCTGTTAGTTCATTCGTTGCAGCTGAGCTAGTGTCCTCTGCCCTTCCTGATGGACTTGAAGTCTGGGATTGCATTTTTCCCCTTCTCTTTGTTATTTTGTATAGCACTGATCTTTGACCTTTGGTGTAGAGCTTTGGTGCAGCTATAACCTTAACTTGTTATGAGATTTGGGTGCCAGTCTATTAAGTTTGAGATTTTCCAGGTATACCTATCCTGGGTCTAGCTGCTGTGTTCAGTTCCTTTTTTGCTGCAGCTCCTTTGGTTCCGCTATGTTGGTTCCCGGGGTCAGCCCTCCTGTGTCAGGCAGGTCGTTCCCCAGGTGGGTGGGCCTGGGCTTTAGTGGGTCTTCTGGGCTCACAAAAGGATAGTGGATAATCTTATTCACTGAGTAGGCTGTACTCAGCCAGCCAGCTTGTGCTGGGTCTGGGTCTACAGGGCGTAACCTGAGAAGGCTGGGAAAGGTCCCTCTGGTGCAGTGGGCCTGGAGCCCTCACTCAGAGGCCAGGCTGTGCTGGGTTTTGGTCCGTAGCGTGGGACCGTGGATTGCTGAGAAATGTCCTTCCAGCGTGGCAGGCTTGGAGTTCTCACTCCAGGCCGACCTGCACTGGGTCTGGTGCTTTGGGGTGGGACCGGTAATCACCTGGAAATGTTTCTCTGGCACAGTGTGCCTGGAGCTGTCACCGGGCCATGGGGGGTGGTGGGCAGGTAATCCCTGGGAAATGTATCTCAGGCACGACGGGCCTGGAGTTGTACACTCACTGACCTTTGATGCCCAAAGAATCGGGGAAATTCCCACTCAAACAGTGGGCTTTAGGTCAGGGGATCTAGGGAGGTGTTGGTGAGTGGGTCCTGAGGTTTCAGGCCAGTCACTGGCTTGGAGGGGTTTGGGACAGGGATCTGCGTAGCGCGCGTGGGAAGAAGCCAAAGGCTCTCCCTCAGACTCACCACACTCTCACTGATCTGGGAAGCCTGGAGAGTCCTGTAAATTCGCTCTCGCTGGGAGAGCTTGGTGCGGGATCCAGGAGGCCGCTGGAGTCAGCCACTGTCTCAGGCCGGTCTCTGGCTGTGCGGGCGTGGGCGGGATGGAAGAGGATGGTGGAGTCAGCCGCGCTGTCTCTGGCCAGTCTCAAGGGCTGCAGTAAAAGTATTCTTATCGCACTGGCACATCCACTTGACACTGGCATGAAAATTTATTTATTGCTTTGAGAGTTGGTTTTGGACTTGTTACTTCTGCTTTGTGTTCTGATTTTGAGAATATTAATCGAATGGCAACAAAAATAAAAATGCATTGAAATTCTAAAATTGATAACAGGTGGTTAAATTATGAGAATTTATAAAGAAAAATTAAAGGGCACCAGAAGTTCTACTGTGATTCATTACAGATAATAAGCAAGATACAATAAATTCAGACACCTTGTTTTAGAAATTCAGTGATGGCAACTGTATATTTGTACCAACAACAACCCAAAGTGGTAGAACATATCCTTCCAGAAATCTGAATATAATTTGAAACATTGAAGATGTGTGTGTAAATTCCGAGAGGGCACACCAGTAACCCTCCCTCCCAACTCTGCAGTGATGATAAAGTGGGTTTTAAAATACTTACCTGAAGAAAGGAGAAGTTTGGCCCACACTTGCTTGCAGTTCAAGGGGAATCCCTGATGTCCTATTTCACAGATCCTTGGACATGTTTCTGGACACCTCTGTTTATGGGCCTGAGGAGGGTGAGGTCTCTGCAGCCTGGAAAGACTGCTTCTTAGGAAAGAGGGAACACAGTACCCTGGCTCATAGAGCCAGTGGTCTTGATACTCAAAGTGTGGTTCACGGATCAACAGCATCAGAAATACCAGTAAGAAATTCCCAGTCCCATTCCTAAATCAGACTTTGCTTTTTAACAAGAGGTCAGGTGACCAGAGGACACATACAAGCATAAGAAGTGCTGGCCTAGAGGATGTTCTCAGCATCCTAGAGGATGTATTTAAGTCTGAGAAAGACTGCACATAGCTCCCTGTACATATGATTTGAAGAGAATGGTTACACTGAATTTGTACAGAGGATCACGGGAAATGCTGCCCCATCAGTTGAGGATTTCATAGCCTTCTAGTCCATTCATCAGGGAAAGACTCCTTACCTCTCCTTATTTCTTACACCTGGAAGACCCATAAGTATTTAGGAACCCCAAACAGACTGTCTAACTTTGTGCCAAGGATCTCTTGCCCCTTTCACTGGTTAGAAATATGCGGAGATATATAGATAAGTAGTGGGAAGAGAAAATGCACAAGGCATTAGAGGTGACTCTGTGATTTGAAAGAGCAAAGAAAAACACGTAGCTCTCTGTAATGTAGCCACAAAGGAGGAAGAATGAAAAGGAGGAGAAGGAATAAGGAGCAAGAGAAGCAGGAAGAGGAGGGTAAGAGGAGGAAAAAGCAAAACTAAGGAAGCCAATGTGAATTCCTAAGGAAGCTAGGGAAATAATTGCAGAGGAGTAATCTGAGAAAAAGAAAGAGGTCTTGGAATTCGAAAACATTGCTAAAGACTGAATAAGGAGCCTTGAAATTTAGATGGAAGGCAATCACATAGGGAAGAGATATGCACACTCAATTAACAATACATGTGGAGGTGATATCTTATTATTGACAGAGACAAATAGGTTCAACCTACTTGAGGAATAATTTGGTCTCTCTAATAAAAAGCTCTGTATAAGCTGTAAAAGCACTGAGACAGGTAGATGGCTCAGTGGAATAAGCGCTTCCCTGGCAAGTGCAAGGGCCTGAGTTTAATCCCAGTTCCGAAAAAAAAAAAAGTAAATAAATAAAATAAAATAAAAGGCTGTGTATACGCTATTGTGAGCACTCATAATTCTAAGAACTGCCCACTAGTCCAAGAATCACAAATCTAAAGGTAAATGCTCAAAATGCACTGGTCATTAAAAGCTCACTATAATAAAAAAAAAATCATGAAAAGCTCAACTGCTCATCAAGATGGAATAAATTAAATAAATTAGGACTCATCCATAAATGAGTTCTTATTTAGCCACTACAAAGAATGAGGAAATCTGCATATACTGCTTTGGAATGTATGACCACAACAATATCATTAAAAGAATAAAAGCATATTATAGAGAATTATATAGCATGACCTTGGTTTTGTTGAAAAAATTTAATGACATACATGTGTATGAATAAAGGTTTGTGTATGTATTTGTGCTTTCATAAGCATAAAAACAATTAAGAATGATGCCCTGGTACACTATTAACAGTTATTGCCACTGGGGAATAGGGCTGGAATACTGAGTGAGCTTCTCCCTTCTTTGTATACTTCAGAATAAATCTGTATAGTCCTGAGCTCTTTATTTTACTTTAGCATTTTCTTTATTTTTCAAACTCCTGTAGTAAAAACTTTATTTAAATTGAAAAACAATTTCACTATTAAGAATCTAGAAATAAACCAAAACACAAGAAGTCATTTATAAGTTAGTAGGATAAGGCAGTGGAATTAGCTGGGCAAAGGCATAGACAACAGTACAGGAAAAAAGGGGAGTGATGGGAAGGGAAGAGGGGAGGAGAGAGAGGGAGGAGGGGAAGAGGAGGGAAGAGGAGTGGGAAGAGAAAGGAAGGAAAGGGAGGGAAGGAGAGGAAAGCAGAGGGAAAAGAGGGAAAAAAGAGTAAAATTCCAATATCATTACAGAAGCAATTGGGCATGTTTAGAAAATTCTTCAAATATCAGCAGTGACTGGGAACTTAAATGCTACTGTGAGCATAGTCATGAATAATCCTGATATGACTTGCAAAAGTTGAGCCTACAGTAGGTCAAGCAGACCCCAAATCAGAGACAAAAGGCTAGAGATGCCATGTGCCCTTCTCATGATCATTTAAGGGCTGAGTGGAAACTATTTTCATTCATATGGAAGATGCAATTCTTTGCATAATAAATTCTTGTTTGCACTTAAATCAAGTCAACCATAACTCCCGTGTGCTTCGCAGTTAAACTGGGCCAATACTCTGCATAGTGTTTTTGCTGTTACACCTTCTAAAACACAGAATCACAGGATGCATGCAGTACTACCCCTATTTTCCTTTTACAAGTGAAGGCTTGGGATTTAGGTTAAATAACTTCCTGGACATCATCCTGGAGGTCAGTTGAAGAGCTGGGACTTACCTCCTGACCTTCCCGTCTGTGCTCATAATTCTCAACATCAGACTCCCTCACTTGTAGCACAGTTTTAGATTTTAAAGAACATTTTAGCATTGTGAAAAGGAGACACACCATTCATAAATAATTATTACTATCTGGTAAGAGGCATGTAATACTAGCTTACATAAAAAGCCTTTATTACTCCATGCTTAATTTCCAAGATAATTTAAAATGATTGATTCCTGAACTCTTGAGAATAAGTAGAATAGCAACTGATACTACAGCATTAAGCAACTAGGTCAAATTAACATAATACAAAATTAATTCAATATTTAGAATAAGGAGGTGGTAGACACTCACCAAAATTCATAATCTTGATAGATAGGAATTAGCTTTGGGGTATCATAAACAGGGAGCATTGATTTGGAGATCTGATTCCATATATTTCATTATATAAACATATTGTTGCATCTTCTTACAAATCATAAAATATCTAATAGCAAACAACTCAATCAGCTACTACAATCATCCCCGAACATTCAGAAATTGACAAGTGATCTTATTCTCTAATAATTGATGGCAATTTTAGTTTATAGATGACAACCAGTTGGGAATAGCCACAGGAATCAGAGTGAGAGGATGAGATAGATGGATGATAATAAGATTCTGCACACTGAGCATAGTGGTCTGGAAACTAGTGGCTCTAGGATCTTCATTTGAGAGAAGAAGACAGACAGGTACCAAGAGTTCATTGGGAATCATGTGGGAGTGGATTCCAAAGAAAGGACACCAAATGGGGATCTGAGAGCTTTGAACAAGCTAGACCCAAGAGGGCCTTGCCACAGAAGCAGGCACCAGGATCTAAAGATGATAACCTGCTGGGTCAAGTGGTATAGGAAAATGACGGCATAGGGCAGAGAGCTGAGAGGTACTTCGTATGTCTCCTGAAGTAGGAACAGAGGCAAGGCTTTCCTGATTAAAGTTATGTAGGACTGAGATAAGAACATCCCTACCTCTGGTTCTTTATATTTTTATGTCATCGAAGAATAGACTGCAGCAGAAAAGTACAAAATGGTATCAGTGGTGGTATTGGACTCTGGATTCCTCAAAGGACCCAGTTCTTCCTGCTCGGAGACCACATCCCTGTTCCTTTGTTTTGTGTGTGCCACATCTCCCATCTGACTTCTTCATTCATTCTCTGAATACAAATAGACTCCCCTAGGGATGCTAAGAGGAATAAACTAATCAATACCTATACAAATATTTATGGTATTGCTGGTGCACTTAACATACCACATTAGCCATTATAATCATTAAATGTGAAATTTTCTTAGATGTTATGCCAACATCTCCCAGGACTTCCTTGAACTCTATACATGGACCATATCACCAAACTGCACTTTCTCCTCACCCACCAGTATTGCGATTTTGCATTATATTCTAATATGATCTCCTAACACCATCTAGTTGTCTCTTTAACCAGACATTCATCATGAGGGCCAGCTTTAACTCAAGACTTTGGTCATAAGTTAAAACTAAAATTCCAGTTATAAAATTAAAAAATAATAAATAAAATAAAATTCTAGTCAAAACTCAAGTTGTTCATAGGTCAGGGTAGTTGTAACTCAAGGGTCCCCTGTAGCTCTAAAGTCTGTAAAAATGAAAACCACCCCAGTATTTGTCTGGAGTAATTTTTCTTTTTAACCAGGGATCAAACTCAAGACCTGCTTTCCAGGCAGGCACTTACGCCACTGAGCTATCTCCCTGACCCTCCAGCATGGTATTTGTAACTGCTTAATTTATTTTGCATCCCCCCCAAAAAAAATTTCCATACCATTGCATTAGGTAGTTAGTTACATACACAACAGTGCAATCTGAATAGTTTTCAAAGTAATAAATGACATTGCTGTGAAAAGTTCTTGTCCATTGCGGCTATAAGGCAACAGACTATTTTCTTTATTCATATTTTTTATGGCTGAAGAACCCATCATCTGAGGCAGCACAAAAACTTTTCTCAGTAGGTGACTGAATCCTAGACTTCCCTCAGCAACAGTTTTGCAAAGCAGCTGATGAGTGAACAATTTCAGGAGAATTTTCAGCATACATTTTTGTTTTTCCTCATTGTGAAGATGTCAGCCTGTGATCAGAACGGTGTTCGCACCTTCTTCCCATTAGTGTCAGAGGTGACATCTTCCTGAGTCACACACTAGGACCCATTCAAGAAATCAATTCTTGTAAAAATGTACCAAGCACTGACCTGTATGAACATTTGATTGTCCTTATTCCTCACGGACACAATAACAATAATTTAAGAATTTCTCTATGAGCCCCACAAGTACAGAGAGTAAATGAGACAACAGGTGGCTTGTTAAAAACATGAAAAGTTTTCCCACTGTAGATGTTGACAGAGTCATACCCAGAAGAATAAAGATTGAAGAAATACTATCTGGATGAGAAATTTGGGGTACCAGTACAGCTTCAGCTACTGGGCAGATATGTCCTACCCAAGCAAGACTCACCCTAGCTACCTGCCTAGCTCTTCTTACATGGCTCTGTTCTCAGTTCTTAATTTGGCTTTCCCATTGGCCCTCTAACAACAATAATGATAACACAGAAACAATACCAGGTAACATTTACCAAGTCTCTACTACACTAGTCAGCTTTCTAGTACTATAGCAGATAGCTGAGGTGATTGACTTACAGAGACAAAATTTGTATTTTGACTCACAATTTTAAAGTTTTCAGTCATGATCGATGGGCCATGACATTAACTCATGGCTGGACTTTTGCAGTACAACAATGCTCACCTATCACGGTCAAGAAGAAAAGATAAAGAGAGGAAGGGACTGCTGTCCCATGACTCCTTCTGATGACATGAAATCTACCACTAATACAACTTTGTGAAGCACCTTGTAAAAAGCCTCTCAACTGTACCACTCTGAGGCCTTTTACCTGTAGGTCTCTGGAGAACATTCCAGATACAATCTACAGCATACACTATAGACACTGTTCTATGCAAGTATTTCATATTTATTTATTTTATTTAATCTTATGACAATTCTTGGAAATAGCCACTATTATTCTACCATTTTTTGAGTATTGAATTAATTTTCTAAAGTCACACTATTATTTAAAATAAAATAAATGAAGGCTTGGGAAAACGCTGCTCACTGAAGGAACCAATGGAACTTATCCAGATCTGTGTGGGTGGTATGGCTCTTTCATAGGTGTAAGAACAATAGGAGTTGGATGCTGCATGTTCAAGATGACCTGAAACCACAAGAATCTTAGATCACTCATGGGGACTTCCTTGTCATCTCCTATTAATCCTGCTACTATAATGTACCTCTTTGAATATAACCACAATAGATTAATAAAAAAAGACCTGGATTTGAAAATAAGTGGAACTGTCTGGTGGACTGCCACTCTGAACAATTTGCCTGTGCACTTGGCAAATTCCTTCAAGGGAGGCATGATCTAACTGTTCCTGCCTTTCATTGCCATCTTGAATAAAGAGAAACTTGGCATTGATTTCCATTCCCCTTTCAATACCCCCCACAAAAGCTTTTTCTTTTTTGGAAAAGAAAAGTGTCCACTTATCCCAATAAGCATGAATTGAGAAAATTATAATTTCTCAGAGGACTTTTATTTAATGGAACAATGTATAAGAACTGGGAGTACAAGAACAAGGTATAGCACAATGTCATTGTGAACCAGAACTGAGAAAATGGTGTACGTTGAGCCACTGAAGAAGGCAATAAGACCTCTCCTCTTATTTCCAGGATTGGACCAAGGAGACAAAAATTAGGGGGTCCTGAAATTCTAGGATATCCAGGGCCATGGAGTTGAGGGTACAATGAAATATAACAGTTGACTTAAATGCTTTCTTTGTAAGCTATGGTTCCCAATACCTCCAAAAACTTTCTCCCAATAAGTAAATCTTCATCTAAGGCACCTCATTATTTTTTTAGTCTAGGGCTGTACTTTGGAAAGCAATTCATGCCTTTTTTATTTTGGTCATTGCACAACATGTTTAACATTCTCTTTTTCTCTCTCTGTTTCCAGAGGCTACCCTTTAAAGACAGGCATTTCGCTTGCAGCAAAATGTAAGTACACTACCTCCTTGATATGGCATCACCTTCTCAGCTGTAATTCCTAAAACCTCCTAATCTGTAAGGCTCCTTTCTCACATTGCTGCATTTTTAAAGTCTGATTCAACAAATCCAGTCACAGTGAGAAGCCAATGTTTCACACTGCTGATTTGTATAGCTTCCTGGAGCATTTTAGAAACTGTTTGGGGGAAGCAGATTGAAAATAATGTGACTGTGACAATATTACATGTAAAACCTAGATAAAATTGGGGAGGAAAATAGTCTTTTAGATATGATGATCACGTGACATCAAACATCTGAATATCCAGCGTCTCCCAAAAGCTATTTTATGACTCCTTGCCCAGTGGGTCCTCACTGTGTAGTCACAGGCTGTTTTTTGTTTAACAGTACTGTAGCTCCCTTAATAATTCCTTCATGTGTCTGCTGCATTACAGCTACTCTGTAAACTAGTGTTCTTTCTAAAACTAATCTCCTGTGTATTATGTTTCTTTACTTGTAGGCCCCCAGCATCTACACACAAATCACAAATATGCTCTCTACTTTAAAATCAAATAAAATCACAGCAGGTCTAAACTTGGAATTTGGAGTATTTTGGATTTCTGCCTTTGGAATTAGGTTGTCAATGGAGATGTTACTTTTGCTTTTAATAAAATGAAGTTAAGAATGATTTAGCCTACTTGTGCAAATGTAAATATATACACACATATTTATATCTATAAATATGCATATGTTTATTTAAGTTCCATCTACCTCTGGAATAATTTTATAATGTTAAGTGATAGACCTAGGGTTAGGATAAAGATACAGGTACTCAAAAGGTAATTAGTTGCTTGTCACTACAGATAAGTAGACCAACAGCCACAAGGTAGAAGGTTGAGCCAGGTAAATAACAAAGCTCAACTCTCAACTCCCAATGCATAAATGATGTATCAAGTAGCCAATGAATCCTTCAATTAGACATCCTCTGACCCATCACAATCTACAATCCTCCCTTGAATTATACTATTCTAGTAAATGCTCTTTTAATCATTCAGTCCCTGAGAAAATCATACATTTCACTGAACTTCAAGAAAAATTTAGTTTTTACTGATTTCCCAGGATAAATATTTTTGTTAGCTCTCTACAATAAATTGATCTCATTGCTATCCATGAAGTATTCAGACATCAGCACAAGAGACCTTCACTCTCAAGATCATTCAAATTTAATGTCAAAGTCTTATATGTTCACTGGAATTTTTTTAAATGTCAAGCTCTGCACTATATTGCTTTGGCCTTTATTGCACTATCTAAACACCTGCACAGTATGAATATTTAAGCATATTTTCCAAATAAAGCCATGTTAGACTTTATGAGCAGTCCCTCTTCTCCAGCCCTATCATGAGTATATTGCTCGTACAAATGCTGGCTTTTAACTATATTCTTCCTTTTTAACACTAAGTGCTGTTCATGGGAAACAACCTGTTTCTGCTCCTGCTCATTCATATTTGAGACTCTTAAAGCTGGTGAGATAGCTCAGCGGACTAAGCGGCTACTTAGGCAAGCACAGGGACCACAATTTGATCCCCAGCACCATATGCCATGCCGGCCACCAAGACAGTATGGTGGCACACACCCGTAATCCCAGTTCTGGGGAGGCTGAAAACAGGAGGATCACTATGAGTCTAAGCTACATGGTGAGACCCTGTACCAGATACATAAGTTTTTTAAAAAACTCATACTTGAGAGTCTTTATTATATTGTTACTGCCTACCTTCATTACTGTTCTAAATGATTTATTGATACATACTAATTTAGGACTGATATATATAGTCATGGTAAAAGTTAGGGGAAGGTCAATTAAAAGCAGCATTTTACATCATTATATGTAAACATAAGCACATATATGACTTGATCTCTTTACCAAAATTTCATTTGAAAGCACTTTTTACCACCCCAACTGGAAAAACAAAAATAAAGGGCCAGGATGTCTATTTCATCTTAGAAGGCTTTTTTCCCTAAAGGACATAACAACATTTAGTGACCTATTGCACTAGTAAAAATTCTGAGATGTAAACTTACACTGGAACTTTACACTATCCACACGAAGTGGGTCTGGTGAACTCCCCAAGTCATCTGGAGGCAACTTGTGGAAGACTGAATCACTGAAGTCATTCGCCATACTCCTCAGCCTCTCTGGAGTTTGCTTCATGGCCAAATAGTGATTGCATTATACAACCAATACAATGAAAAACTAGCTGATTGGCACTGCATTGGATGAGGGCCAGGTCTACAGTGATGTAGGAAGCTTCCTAAGTAAAGGCCTTGGAGTTGTCTGGGAGCACATTCAGTCTCAACCTCATGCAGGAAGAACAGATTGGAAAGACAGGCCCATAGAGAAATAGCAATTGGATTATGGAAGGAACTAAGGAGAAAAGTCAGCAGGTTCATGCCTAAGCCCACATTACTCCTTTAAGGACTTATTACTAAGCCCCTCAGGTTCTTATAAGTTTCTATATAAGAAATGGGAGAACCCTTCTTTAAAGGGAATCACATACAATTATATTTGGGAAAGATTTTAGCATCTAAAAGTATTCTGTAACTGTAAGGGATTCTTATTAGGCTATTGGCTCTCCCTGTTTTATGAATTCCCTGGCACTCTAATGACAAACTTCAGACCTCAAAGTGAATACTATGCAATAGAAGATTTGTCTCAGTTACTTTTCCCTCGCTGCTGGGACAAACACCGACATCCAACATGAAGGAAGGAAAGGTTTATTTAGCTTGCAGTCAGCAGAGGCTTTAGTCCATACTCAGCTGGCTCCAAGGCAGAGTGGTACATGGCACAGAGCAACCATTCGTGCATGGTGGCTGCAAAAGGCAAAGAGGGTGACAGCAGCTGAGGCACCTAGTTAGCCTCTCTCCCCTCCTTACATTGTAATGCAGGGTAGGCACTCACACCCATAATCCCAGCATTGGATCAAGAATCAATTACAGGGCCTGCAAGGTAACTCAGCAGAAAGATACCTCAATGGGCTAAGCGCCTGCTTAGGTAAGAACAAGAACCATGTTTTGATCCTTGCTACCACAAGCTGCTCTGGCTCCACCCCCAGGTGTGCTGACCCAGCCACCAAGACCAGGTTTGGTGGGACACGCCTAGAATCCCAGCACGGAGGAGGAGGCTAAAAACAGGAGGATCACTCAAGAGTCCAGGCTGCATAGTAAGACCCTGCACCAAATTCATTAAAAAAAAAAAAAAAAAAAAAAAAAAAAAAAAAAAAAAAAAAAAAAAGAATGAATCACAAACTCCAGAAGCAGCACCAGGACTGTGTACAACTTTGGCAGGGGAACACCTATACACAAACCATAACAAGATTATAGCCCCACACTGGGCAAAGTCCTTCTCCCCCAAGACTTGTACATATTTTTTTTTGGTTATTTGGAACTACAAATACGCTTTAGGACCACTGCCTCTGGTGGAGGAGCACTGTTTTCTGGGTGGTATGGGTGAGAAAGTTGCCAAACAAACCTGAACTGTCCAGAGGCCTATAAAATGCGCAATTGCTTTTTAAGAGGCATGGCGATATTGTGTGTTCCTCTCAATTTTGGGCAGTGACGACTTTCTGCAATTTGTGGTTTTGCAATTTCTCTTTACACAGACAACACCCTGGCTCTCATTCAATGCCCCTTTGGTGGGGTTGAGGTAGGGAAAAGAGAAAGACTCCCTGGGGCTCTAAGTGCTCCAGCAAAAAAGGATATGTTAATGAAATAAGTTAGAAAGAATGTTAGAGACTAGTGGAAGTAGGTTGGTTTGAAGGGAAGAAACAACTTTTAATAAATTGCACAGTGTGGCTAGGATTTTATCTGGGGCTTTCATCAGCTGGGCAAAGATTTGCTCTCCTAGCGCTTCTTGCTTCTCCACTGAGCCTGGTCTGAGTTAAAACATCAGTCTCTTTTCATCTTTTTTCTTGTATTCAACAAGCCCAGAGTAGTTTCTTCCACCAGCTTCTCCGGGCCTCTTCTTGTGAGATTTCCTTTAAATATTCTGTCTCTAAGTTTCCACTTGCCAATTACACTTACTTGGTTTGTGTGAATTAGCTCAAGATCCATGTGCCATAATTTTTGCTCTTGTTCAGGTTGCTGGACTGGCCTTTGTAGAGGAGGTCTGTGACCCCCAGGCAGTCCAGGGATGTAGCATTTATCTGGGCCACAGTGATTTGTTCTGTTTCTATTCATTGCCTCTGGAAAGGCTTTGCAGACTTTTGTTTGCTTTCTTATGGCTGCTAGGCACTGTGCTGAAGGATTTAAAGTTGCATCCAGGATTAACCTTGTATTCCTTCTCTGTTCACTTTTTTATATCAAAACAGAACCCTGTTCTCCATGAAGTAGATTCCCTTGGCTGATGTCCACTGTTCCTGGTCTTTCCACACACAAAGGTTACATTTCTCTCCTCTGGTCATGACCTAAATGTCACTGCTTCTTAGTAAAATATAAAGAGAATTGTTACTCATATGTTAATTATAGACACTTAAATTCTGCACTGGGTAAAATATGATCTTATGTTGTCTGTGTGTTCTAAATGTTTAGGGAATTATTTCTGTTATGGAATCATAAATCATGGGGTTTTGATTTTAGAAGATGCTTTCAATATGATGCAGTTCAGCAGCCTGCCCCAAGCTGTGTTTCTTGTGACATCTTCTGTAGGATCCTTTTCCCTGTCCTACACAGTGGCTCAATCCATTTTTTCATAGCTTAATATTCCCTGTCTTTTACTAGCCTGAGATAACTCTCCCATGAGTTCAGGTCATTTGTGCTGGGTTTGCCTTCTGGAACTGTGCAGGAGAACTGACGTTCTCTTCCACATGACAACCTTCCAAATATTTTGGAATCTGATCCCATGTGCTCTCTGATTCTTCTCTGTCCAGGCAAAACATCCACGATTCTTTCAGCCACCCTTCATATAACTGGGTAAAGTGATCCTTTTCCATTTGTCCCCACTGCCTTTTTCAATGTCCTCAAAATGTTACAATCTGACCTAAAAGGGTTCCTGCAGGGATGGGTGACCATCACAGAGTTCTAAGGGAAAGCAGAGCAAAGCTCTCATGCCCGATGTACTGTTAGTAGTATAACCCAAGAGCATATCAAAAGCTTTAGCAACACTGTTGGTCCTGAGGTTATTCCTAAAACTTCTAGGTAAGTTACATAAATGCTGTTAGAATGGCAGATATTTCTAATTATATGCACATAGCTTTGAATAACATAAAAACTTTATACATATTTCTGCAACACTTTAGTTTCAGTATATTTGTGGAAACTATTAGGAGCTTTTGAGTTTGAATTCTTCTAAATCCTGTCCTAATTTGCTTTGCCTCTTGACTTTACTCAAGAGATCGACTAAAACAGGAGCCTCTGGATTTTAAACTCCTGTTTATCATGTTTTCTCAGTCTACCCAAGTGCCTGTGACATTCTCCTAAACAACCAGATGCTCAGCAAATGCTTTTGTTGAATTCATCAACAAAATCAAATACAGGCCATTTTCCAACAGCCTGACAGAGACCTGTCTTTAGATTGATACTGTTGCCCTTTAGAAACAGACTAATTTAACATGACCACACTAACGCCTGACAATTTTGTTCCATTATAGACGGGCCTAGCAATGTGACCTAAATGGCTAGGTTGCCTAGATTCTAATTGGACCAAACTTGACTAGCTATGTGTTTCAGAGTAAGCCAGACTATTTCTCTTGGTCCGTTTCTAACATACAAAATGTGACAGTAAACCACTTCTGTCTGCCTCAAAGATTGCTTGTGCTGCTGAACCCATGGAAAAAAATACAGAAAAACTACTGGTGATACGACAATAATTAATACTAGTTAAGAGTTGCATTGTCTTTTCTCAACATATGGATATGCTTTGTGACTGCCCTAGCCACATAAGAGCAAAAGCAACCCTGGCACCAGTTCACAGTAAACCCATATTAATCCCAAGTTATAATTTTATATTTAAGATGCTGGTATAATCCCAAGTTATAATTTTATATTTAAGATGCTGGTATAATCCCAAGTTATAATTTTATATTTAAGATGCTGGTATAATCCCAAATTATAATTTTATATTTAAGATGCTGGTATAATCCCAAGTTATAATTTTATATTTAAGATGCTGGTATAATCCCAAGTTATAATTTTATATTTAAGATGCTGGTATAATCCCAAGTTATAATTTTATATTTAAGATGCTAGTGTAGCTTGAAAATTACTGCCTAATGGGCCATCTAAATTCAGATATACACTCAAAAGAAACAACAGCATCTGAAAAAGATGCAAACATTGTACATTTACATTAAAGGCTTTCACAGAGAAATCAGCTTGCATTCCTCAACAAAATATTCCATATCTTTGTCTGAGTTCCTCATTGGCAACTATTCAAATCTCCTCCCCACTGTTGTATATAAAACAATCCCATCTGTACCTCTCTTTCTCACATACCCTTTCCCCCCAATCATACCCACTGCTCCACAATTATGAAATTACTAAACTTACATTACTAAATAATCATCTACAACCACCCCATTTCCTATGTAATTTCAACACAACCTTTCCAGCCTACTTTGACAAAGCTACAGAAATCTGTGTGTACAGGTTTGTGTATGTTTATGTATGTAAATGTGGTAAGTCTCATGATGAATGTATACTATACAACTCACAATAATAAAATATGTCACAATCTTCATTATAAATTAATTCTAAGCAGGTAGCTGATTCTTCCAGAACATTTTTATTATTTTTGCTATAATTGACAGTGAAAATAGTTTGCACATAAATGTAGTAGATATTTCTGTTTATGTTCATCAGTAAGAGAAAAGTAAAACAAAACATGTCATAAATGTGTTTTTGTAAGTAACACCAGTTACTTCTTTGCGAAATTGAAGAACAGATCTTAAAAGCAGTTGAACAGCTCCTGAGATGTTTATGGTATTTATAATGTGACAGCTACAGACAGAACACTTCCATGTGTTTAATCTTCATTCTTAGTATTTTATCTGTCACTTTCTTAAATTTGAACAGTGAAAAAAACAATAAATCATACCTGGGCTTGTAATTTGTTAATTTGTGGTGCACTGGTTACACTATAGCCATTTCTGACTACCAATTCGCCACTGAAAGCAGAATTGGGAAGGTGTGCAAAACTGTGTCTTTAGATACACCAACATACAGATAAAACATGAGGAAATCACCTAAAAACAAATGACAGGTAACCATACAGGAAAGCAAAATATTCAGGATACAATGAATTCTGAGTATTTATTTCCTCTGTTTTTAATGTAAGTTATACAACTGCAAGTTTATGTAATTGAATTTTTAGGAATGTCAGTGTTGAGCAAATAGCTTACACATTCCTGAAAAATATAACAATGACCCCTTGTAAAGTCATACAAACCATCCCTCGCCTAACACTGGTTCTTCCTCTTTAGACAGTAGTGGGGGTAGGAAGTGGGAAGAACAGTCTGAAGTTCTTGTAAAATATTGGGAATATTTCACAAGTTGATTTTTCCCCTACTTAAAAATTAGTTTTTGAAAAACTATTTCAGAATTACCAAAGATCCAGAACAATTTCCTAAGTCTTCATGTGCTATTTTCTACCTTCCTTTCTGTGAAAATATTTTCATTTTTAGTACTGGTTATTGGTTGACTCAAAGATTCTATCATTCTATGTTTCCTAAATAAGTTTCATAAACTACAAGGATCAGAAGTTAAAGGGAGTGAGAGGAAAACATTCTGAAAATGTAGAGATATTTGGTAAAATTCACAAGCAGAAAACAAAGTTGGATTGGACCTTACACTGGCTCAAACTGGAGACTTATATAAGAAATGGAGAGCTAACAAGAATCAGAACAGCTCTCTGCTGTTTCCTCTAGGCTTTCCAGTTTCTGCTGACCAGGTCAGTGTATTTAGGATCCAATGGTGGAAGAAACAGATAATAATAGATGCTTTAGCTCCACCTTTCACTTTGGCAATCCCTAGGGATGGTAAGGAAAGAAACCCACATTATTTCTGTCTTTCACTCTTGCCAAGCCACTGGCCAGCAAACAAATGGAGTTCCTCAGGGTGAAACACTTCTGACCCATTAGCTTGGATGCCAGCAGAATTGTGGGGAGATACAGGGCTGTTCATACCTCAGGAACTGGAGACTTATATAACAAAAGGAGATTCAGATTTTCTGATTGCAGAACATCATTGCATTTCTAACTCTATCATTTCTACTCTAGCGTTCTCTAACAGAAAACAGGAACAGTCGGTAAGGGCTGTGATTCCATTAGGAAACCTGAATAGGTGGACCCCCATGACAAACCCTTGTTGAATGAACTCCTCCACTTGAACACAAAATGTTACAGCCCTAGTGACACATGCCATGCCTATAATCCCGGCACTCTGGGAAACTGAAGCAGAAGGATCACAAGTTTGATCCCAATCTAGCAATTTAGATACTTAGCTGAACCTGCCTAAGAAGGGATATGGAAGGTATATCACCAGTTTCTGTAAACAAATAACCAAAAAGATAAATGATTGTAAAATATTTCATATGTGAAGGAAAATAACAAAATGAGTGCTCCTGTACTTATCATCCACACATTTTCCAATATTTGGTTTGGGTTAGTAAAGATTTTAAGGAATCAAATGACTAAAAATATACATAATCCAATCTGCATCTTTTCTGCTTGATAATCTATCATTCTCCAACAAAAACCATAGTGCCATGTTTTAATCCATGTTTTCCTCTGCCAATAAATAATATCCATCATTGCTTCACAATTTTTAGAAAATGTTCTTATAAATCCTATCAAATCATATCTATCCTTCATTTGCTGTCAGCCCAGAGTTTTCATATTTTATTTTTAATCCAGCATCCCACCAAATAGCCCTAATTTTACTAGAATTTTCATATATTATTCAAGTATTTCTTACCATCATACACTCTGAAAACAAGGATAAATTTTGTATCATCCTTTCTATTTCTTGGTCCTCTGATATTGCGCGCCTGTTCTGTTTGATTACCTTGGGCCTTCGGTTCATGTTCAACAAGCAGGATGATCACAGTCAAACAATTTTCTCTTTAACAAGAATTTATATAAGTCCATGAGAGACAAGGAAAAAAAATCATAGAATTGTCCTGCTACAGTGCTGTATACGGTTCAATTTCTAAATTTCTGTGTAAAAATGTGCAATTTTTCTTTGAACATTCTATAGGGTTTTAAGTTTAAGAATATCTATGGTGATTGGAAAATAGTTCCATGTTATGTCTAAGGTATTTGATATTCAGACAGTGATGCCAAGCTTAACTGCTTCTCACAGGGTAATTAAGCTTCTCTTCTGGATGTCTAGTAATTAAAGTTTGCAGATCAAAAATTAGAGAGATAGATGGGCTAAATGAGTAGCCAATATTTTGGCCCTAGCCCTCCAAGGTCAGTGAGGACTCAGGACATAAGAGAACCTCTGCTGTGACATACTATAACTAAGTAGTGTCCCATATTTTCTGATCAAGGAGATTATGGGACCACAGAGGAAGGTCATCGACAATGTATTGTGTACCTAAGGAGAGTCATCTAGAGAGAAAAACTTCTCTCAGGTTTTCATAGACAGCAAATTGGTCAAGTAAGGGTCATGACTCATCCAGATGGCTCACACTGACAAAATATCCATAAGGTTCTGTACATGCTTCCAGGGTAAATCCTGAGGGGATTTGACTGACCTTGTCAGATAGCAAACATTACATTTTTAGTTATATAGGTCTTATTTTAACTTTGTCTTAAAGTTAAAATAAGAAAAGTATAACCTGAGGTATAAAAAATAAAGCTATATTAATATGCTGAGTTGTAAAAGGCACAAGTCACAAACTTCTGACAATTGCCAGATGTGCTGATAACACATTACTATTATGGACAATTTAGTGGATGGACTATATTAGGTTACTTTCCTGAATTCAAGTACCTACAATCTTTGGACTGGCATCAAGTATGAAAAGGTCCTTTAATGACTTCTCCAAATACAGTTTCTCTAACTGAAATGGAACACACATCTCTGACAAAACAAAACAAAGAAGGAGGATATGTCGGGAGCCATGGAAGGTAGGAAATTGATCAAATGTGTGTAGGCAGGACTAGACCTCAGTGCCTAAAGCAAACAAGCCACCTCAGTCATGAGATAAACATCCTGTGTGGTTAAAGTGAGGTATTAGTCATGAGGAAACCTTGTGTCACATGTTACTAACTTTGCAAGAGTATAAATAAAATATCATTTTGTTGTGAAAAATAAAGAAAAAATAATGCTTGCTACATGCATCTGGTTAAATAACTTCTATGAAGTTAAGATTCTTCTCATCCCTTGTTTACAGATTTATTTTTAATTTATGACTGTTCATATTCATCAATTTTTTTCTCTGTTAAGATGATATGGGTCCAAGGAGATGGCTCAATAGGCCAAAGAAATGGCTCAGTGGAATAAGCACTTGCCTGGCAAGCACAGGGGCCTGAGTTCTATCCCCCAGTTCCACAAAAAAAAAAAAAAAAAAAAAAAGATGATATGACTGTTGTTTTATTTATGTGATAGATTATATTCAGATTTCCTGACTGAAGAACATCATTGCATTTCTGACCTATATTATACTAGCTAATGATTTTTAAAACTATATTGCTTTACAATTTGCAAATATCCCATTCATTTTTATATTTATACTCACTTGTGAGGATGTCTACAATTCTTTCCTTCTTTTTCTCCCTTTGTTTCTTGTAATTGTGTTCTTTTTTATATTTACTTGGTATCAAATTCCTTTGTGCTTTGGCAGTTTGCTATGTACCTTACATTCTTTGGGCCTTCCCTCTCTTCCTTCCCCATCCCTTGTCTTCCTTCTATAAAGGCTTAGATGTCACCACTACTGAGCCCCCAGCAAGACTCCAGTCCAACAAAATCTTTAATAGGGGTTTATGCTCCTGTTCCAAGGTAACCCTGGGAATGTTCAGGGTCCCCCATCCTAAACTAATAAACTACTGTGAAGTAATTTAGTTCACCTACTGTTGTAAAGTGAACTCTTTATTCTCCTGCCAAGGCAGTAGATGTAGCCCAGAAGATGGGCAGCAACCTTTGTCTGTGTCCTTTGACAGCTGGGACACTCATCATTGGCTTCCAGCAATGACCCCAAATTCAAACTCATATTTAACATGTGTCATCTTTACACCCTCATAAACTTGAGGTGCTAAACTCTTGGCCCAGCCTAGATTCTAGTACTTCTTGGTCCTTACTTATAGACTGAATCCCAGAGGTAGCTGACTAAGGGCTTCCAGCCTCATTTCCACTTGTTTCTTTTTTGTTTAATTTCTGATCTACAGATTAATTTCATTTTTAAAAATGGCTACATTCTTCAATACTTGATTTGCCTCATTGAGTCCCACAATCTTACATGATTTTCTAGAAGATGCAATGAGAATCATGTGAAAGATTATAAAAATACAAATAATTAGAATAGTGAAAGAAAAGAATGGTATAAACCTGGTATATTTTCTCTATCTGTTTTTTTTTTTTTCATTCTGCTTGCCCACATCTTGACCAACTTTCCATGACTCCTTATTGCACCTCATGTTTATGCTTCCTTTAATAAGTGTGCACTGAGTGCTATGACAAACTCAGCTGCATTTGACCACAGACAACAGAGCATAATGCTGTAGTAGCAGACCGGGTTGGGTCTGACTTCAGAAAGTGTAAGCACTGCATAGGAAACAAATGGGAAAATATGATGTGGTATAAGAATGATAATGACATTGAGGGCTCTTATAGTTAGGGCACCCTATTTAATAACCAATGAAATACCTATTTCTATTATTCCCTAATTTTCATATATGGATTAATCAAGTGTTCCCAGGTCTAAAAAAACCCATGGAGATTATATACCAGAACAAAGTTGCTCTTCCATGGCAACTAGAAGAAGGAGCTGGAGACAAGAGGGCATCCTTCCAAATCACATCCTTAGTGGCTCACATATAACCAAGCTCCACCTCCTAGTGCAACTTTAGGCTTCTGATCTGGTGAATGAGGAGCACAGGGCTCATGTGACCCAATGGCTTGCCAAGCACATGAGACTGGGAAGAGGGCATTTTATATCTAAATATGCACCTCCATGACTTTACTCACTCTGCTGCTCCCAGGAACCACTGTGCAAATGTGATGGAATAATCTTGATCTCAGGCAACAAGGCACACAACAAAATTGTTTTAAGGTCAGACATTTTGGCTTTTGGCCAATGGGTTTTATAGAAGTTGCACAACACTGGTTGGTACAGTACAATCTTCAGAGACACAGAGGTAGAGTGTGGTCATGATGTCTTAGAGGTGACTTATTTAGAGGCTAGAATAACATTATTGCTAAATTATGAAGTATCTTGTCTTTTAAAAGGAGAGAACCCAATAGGAAGCTTTAAGACATAATTTTTTTTCTAGACTGGTATCTAGTCCAGGCTAGGGATAGATGCCCAAGTCCAGAAAAAAATCTGCCCCAGGAAATTCTAGCACATATCCAGATAGTTGTATCAAAATAAAAGATAATAAAATGACAACAACGGAATGACCAGAATAAGAAACAGAAAATACCAAACACTGGTGGGAATACAAAGTAACTGTCACTCTTGTTGCAGTAAATAAAACATTTCATGCAACCAGTTTGGAAAAAAAAAAGATTGAACTCTGAAGATCACTGTATGCAATATAGCAGCTCCTTATAATACAGCGATTCCATGCTAATGTATTTGCCCAACACATGCATGATGATACATTCCCACAGTGAAACACTATACAAGGAGAATGTGCAGTCTTCCACTATATATAATCATATAAGCAAATCTTACTAATCATGCTGAAAGAGACGAGTCAATGATATAACTGACAATCATAAATTCACATTATATATTTTATAACTAGATATATCGAAAATAGGCGGATGGTAACCAGGTGACCCTTTTCTGCTTTACCTTTGTTGCCCCTAATACTATCATGGTAACATCTGATGGAGCATGCAGAAATGACTGGGCTACGGAGGGAGTGGAAAGTCACCAAGACAGCAGAAATTCAAGGCCAAGCAGTCAGTGTGCTAAGACAGGATGCAAGTAACTCATGTCCCAAATGGGGTCCATTCTTAGCCAGATACTTGCAGCAGTAGGAGTGAAGGCAAGGAAAGGCAGCACTTAGACAAGGAGACTGATGGTCTATATGAAAATCTAAGTCAACTGGAAGAGGTTATATACTGACAATGTTGCCATTTGAGTACTCAACTTCCAGACAGAAGAGGAACAAAAGAGAATCTTACGCCTTTAAGAAAGACCACAACTATGGCAGAATAGGGGCAAACCCTGATCTGATAGTACTGTCAAATAATCTGATACAGTGGCATAAATTTCAGATGGACAGATTAGAAGCTAAGGTGTGATTTGGAAGTTAAAAGTGGGTGTGGCTTACCTAAAACTCTCCAGAGCCTGCAAGATCTTGGATTTGCACTGATTGTAGTAAGGGGGAACTAATTCCTAAAGAATATTCAAAGGACTCCATTTATTAAGACTACACAAACATACACATCCAAATTCTGAAATTAAGAGTTTTAACCTCCATTTACACTAAGGGTGTTGGAGGACTCTTCAGTCTTTTAATTAAAATTTAAAACCTTGTAATTATCACGTTCTATACTTACATGATTTTGGAGATACTTGCAATGCAGTGAAACTTCTCTGTCTGTCCTGAGGTTGAAAAGCTGCTGGCCACAGAGTTCACCCAGGGACCATCATGAAATGAGGGTGGAGGAAACAGGTTCAGAACTAGAGAAGTTGGAAGGTGTGCACTGTAGTGTTTGGAGAAGGCTGAGCATCAGTCACACAGGAGATAGCAGGGTGGCAGGAAGGGAAGAGTAACTAAAGTACTGTGTGAGCAATGAGAAGATTACAAACTAAAGCAATGTCCCTGAGGAGCATACGCTCCTGTGCAGGTGGCAAGAGGAAGACAGAGCAGAAAACTCCAAAGGGACACTTTTTCCTGTGACATTTTTCATAACATGTCTTGTAGGATAAGGATACAAATTCACATGTCCAGAAGAAACTTGTCTCAAAACTTCAAAGTTATTATATCACAAGAATCCCACACCTTACTACACAGGAAGGAAATATCTAGGAACTTGCATCTGATCTTGTTCTTGTTGTCAGTACTAGGCTTTGAAGATAAGGCCTTTGCCTTGAGCTCTATCTTCAGCCCATTTTACTTTTAATTTTCATTTAGGATCAGGATCTTGCTAAGTCATTCAATTGTCCAGGCTCAATTTGAACTCCCAATCCTCCTGCCTCAGCCTTTCAGAATGCATGCATTATAGGCATGCACCATATGCATTTTGATCTTCTTTGTAAGCCTAGCAACCACATTTCAGTAGCATCCCATAGAGGTAAATGCCAGAAGGCTGACTTCTACTAAAGGAACTGGCAAATGACTGACATACGAGCCACAAAGCCAACTTACAATACTAAATCTGTTTCAATGGACAAGTTGGTATGTTTTCCTAGAGTATAAAACCGTATCAAAACTAAATTATTACTAGAAGTATTCAAGAGCCTCAGGAAACCAGATGACATGAATTCTTTTTAGAGATGTATTCTTCCAAGACAGGCTTTGTCCTTTATTGCACATATAAATAGGCCATGATAAGAACAATGTATTAAGTTTTCATTCTTTGACTTCCTATTTATTGAGGTTGCATGCTGATCTTCTGTTAAGGTTCAAATACATTTTAATATAATTGATTGTATTTTATTTTCCTGAGTTAAAAGCATATTAGTCACGCCTTCAGTTTAAGCCACTTGTATCCAAATCTTATTGCCAACCTACTCCCAAAAGCCCTTGAGCTATTTCTAGAACTGATTGATCTCATCCACTGTTTCTGCATTCATGCATTTGGAGGCAATCTTCTCTTGCATATATTGACAACACTGATGTCTTGATGGTTCTTTCTTTTAGCTTCTTCAGCAATTCTGGAAGGGCAAAATGGAATTACATAGTTCAGAGGAACTGTCCTTCTACCAGGGAATTAGAAAGCCGAATGAATGGTGTGCTACTGCCTTCACACTTTTTGGATTTTCCTCCTTGAAATTAGATGTTGCGCTATTTCATGAACACGGGCAAATTTTGCTCCACAACATTAGGCAGAAAAGGGAAAGTAACAGTTTAATCATGGTAGAAATGTTATACAACTTCCCAGCCAATCATCTTTTGCCAGGCAAAGACCCTGAGAAGTGAATTAACCCACATACTTTATGACCCTCACAGAGAGAAAGGCCGTGTGTGTGTGTGTGTGTGTGTGTGTGTGTAATATCATGCACCTAAACACAATGCTACTTCACCTTGTTTTCTACTGTTGTTTTCTACCACATAAATTGTGCTGAGCACAGGTTGTGTAGTTTGTGGGTGATGAAAAGAAATGGTGTTGTTAATTTTGTCCGCTGGCAATTTTTATCTTATACATCAAATTTCAAGCCTAAATTGCTCACAGACTGACTGTATTGGTTTTATTTGAAATTTTTTATGGTAACATTTTAAAGCTGGCAGCAAACACTTTTAATGTAATACTATTTGATCTGTATACAAGATTATTTCACTTAGTAATTTTTACAGGAGAAAATATGCTAACCCCTTTTAATTACATTATTAAAAGGAAGACTAAGTAGAAGTGGGAGTCAGAAGACACTATCAAGAGAAGAGTACTTCTCTAGGGAAACTGCAGAATCCTACTTTTATTCTGACATATGCACACAGACCTGCAGAAGCTATGCTGCTAACTGGTTTTTGTACTTTGGCTGAAGCATTAATTCATGTTTTATGGATTCTTGTAATAGGAGAGCTTTGTTGCAATTTATTGAAAATGAAAACAGACAGCACTAACCTGCTAAAGGTCAGAGGGAAAAGAACAGATGGGTCTTTTCCTCTTATCCAAGTGAAAATCACTGTGCCTGCCAAGATAGCATTTCTCTGTAGATGCACATATCACTTGGTCAAAAACAGGCACCTGCAATCAGCAAAGCTCCTCTCCACAGTTCCACAACACCATGAGTTCTAATAAGATGAACAGTACTTGCTGGGTGATCTCAAACTGCATTAGAAATACAATGAATTCATGCTGCTCCAATAGGGATCAGCATTCTGATCCACCTCTTTGGAAAAACAACCTTCTTGCTCATAGCATTACTGGCAGAGAATTCAGTGCAAACTGAGCTGGGACTTTGTATCTGTTTGCATGCAAGAAACCAATCTCATCAGAGAGATCTCATTCCTAACAGATCTATGGTGACATCACTCACTGACCTGTTTCTATAGCTGAAGTCAATGGCCACAGGAGCTCAGGTGACAAATCTGTCCCCTCTGTGTTTGAAGGAGCAATCTGTTTCCCACCATTTTCTTATTATTTTCTTCATCTGCTCCCTTTGTTTCTGGTGGAGCTTGCGCTTTGAATAACAAAGACTACTGAACAAGTAGTCAATAATAAATTTTATCAATTACAAGACAAAATAGAAATTAGTCAATCAGATTTATCATTTAGCTGGCATGATCTGTGTTGTTACACAAGCTGTCATGTTCCATAAAGAAACAAAGCAAGCTCCCACTTATGATTGTACTTTTTAGAAATGTAGGTGGTTTCCTCTGATCTATACATCACTAATAGTGATGCTTCAATTTAATGCATGAATGTCAATGGCAGTCATACATGGAATGTCTATTCAGAGACCTGAAAGAAAAGTATAAAATACCTAATTATGTCTTACCTTTTATACATACACGTCAAGCATCAATTACTTGTTCAAGAATTCCTTTTTCCTTCACCTTCTAACCCACCGCTAAGCAACTCATGTAAAAAGAACATCAAAGCAAGGTTAAAGATCTTTCACTTTCAGCTTCTGCAATGGCATCTTTCTAACATCCATGCTTATTACCAGAACCATACCTATCATCTGTCCATTCCACTCATTTTTCTAGAACAAGATGGAATAAAATAGGCTAGTCAGAACATTTACTCGTAAAAGTTGTTCAGCAGATGACAATGACATCGCTAATAACACTGGCGGGCAAGCAGTACCACATAAATCTAAAATGCTTTTTTTGTAAACTGAGGCACAAATCTGAATTCGATTATAGAAGAATAATCTGGGGGTTTCAATACACAATATACAAAAATGCAGGTCTTTTAAAGCTCAGCTTACAAAAGGGGGTACTACCTAAACTGGAAAAATACTTGTCACAAATATTTCAAGCTTAAGACAACTTTGTGTCAGACCACACTAAGGTGTATACTTCAGAGCTGAGGTACACAACAGAGTTACACAACAGCTATACAGTAGCAACGGTTAGCATTTACTGTTGTGGAGTATGAATATGCCAGGAACAAAAGTGGGCATCTTATACACATTTTTTCCAAATTTCTTCATCTAACTGTTAAAAGCACTGCAAAACAGGGGTTGCAGTGTACAGAAGAAATGGGAGGTCCAGTCTGCCCAACAACACATTTAAGTGGAAAATGGAAAAGCTAGAATTAAAACCCAATCTATCTAAGTCACTCTCCTGCTTCTTTCCACACATCTAATTGTTCTCTTCTTGAACTTGTTTGTTAGGACCCAATAGAAGAGTTACATTCCTCTACCATCAACTTGACTTAGGTAGATTTTTCTAAAGCCACACAAAAAAATGTATACATCAACACATTTTGTGATGACTGCTTTACCCAGCTATATTTTAATCAAACAGGTGAAAAAAGAACCCAAAATATTTTATACTCTCTTATATTTACCCCTGTGTCTGTACTTTCTCTTTTCCCTGACTTTAACTGACTGCCAAAATGCTTCATCATGAACTGTGCTTGGTGCCTACTTCCCCTAGCTGCTCATGGATAAATGAAGCTTCTCTAGTTGTTGTTAAAAATTTTTATAATTAGCTGGATGTTGGGCTTATATTGAATACTTCATGTTTTTATCTTTCTCTCCTGTTATCTTCTGCTAAGGCTATATTCATTATGCACAATAATAAGTTTCATTGTGGTAAATTCATACCTAAGTACAACATATTCTGGTCTTGCCACCCATTAACCCTTTCATTTCTCCAATTCCTTTATTCACTTATTTCTACTTTCAGGCTCTGCCCCCACCCTTCCTATAGCTCAAGCCAGACACAAGAATCCTAGCCCTCTGGAAGGCTGAGGCAGAATGAACCCAAGTTCAAGCCCATCTTAGGCACCTCAGCAACCAAGTTCAGATCCTGTCTCAAAACATAAAAGAGCTGTAGGTGCAGTTTAGGGTGAAAGCCCTGCCCAGCACTAAACACGTAAGGGAAGAGAGGAGGAAAATAATTACACAAATTTAGATTGTATGAATAAGGGAAACCTGTGATGTTTATCTTTCTGAGTCTGGTTCAGATTAACAGAATAATATCTGGTTCCATCCATTTTCCTTCAAATGACATGATTTAGGTCTCCTTTTATACTTTATTTCATGTTTATATAATCATATTTTCATTATCCATTCATTGGTTTATATTCATGTATGCTGTTTCCACAGTTTAGCTACTGTGAATTACACCACAATAAACAGAGGCATGGAAGTATCCAATAGACTGACTTAAATTCCTTTGAGTATACAGCAATGAGTGGATTAGCTAGATAAAATGACAGCTCTATTTTTAGAATTTTGAGAAAACCCAATACTGATTTTAATGGATGATATACTAATTTACATTCCCACCAGTAGTGCATAAATGTTTCTGTGTTCCCTGCATCCTTACCAGCATTTTGTGTGTGTGCATTTGTTGTATTCTTGATGGTGGCCATTCTGGCTATGGTGAGATGGAGTACCAATGTTATTTTGATTTGCATTTCTCTAATGACTAAGAATGTTGATATGTCATATTGGCCACTTTTACTTCTTTTGAAAATGATTTATTCATTTTGTTACACCATTTATTAACTTGTTTGGATTTTTGGTGCTGTTTTGACTTCTTTATACATTAAGGATAGTAATCCTCTATCAAAATAATAGCTGGCAAAGATTTTTCTCCCATTATGTAGGCTGTCTCTTCACTCTGTTGCTTCCCTTGTTGTATAGAAGACTCTTAATCTGATGTAGTCTCATTTGTGCCTTCTTATTCTGTGTGCTATTGGAGTCCCAGGCAGGAGTTCATTGCCTGTGCTTACATGTTGAACTGTTCCCTATGTTTTCTTTCAGTGGATTCAAAGTTTCAGATCTCAGGACCTGGATCTTTGATCTATTTTGACTTGATCTTTGTAGATGGTGTTGGAACAAGATCTAGCGCCAAGCTTCTACATGTAGATATCAATTTTCCCAGCACTAGTCTCTAAAGAGGATGTCTTTTCTCTAGCATATTGTTGTCACCTTTTCTTAAGAACTGGAAGCTGGGGTGATAGCTCAGCAGCATAAGCCCCTGCCTAGCAAGCGCAAGGTCCTGAATTTGACCCCCAGCACAAAAAAAAAAAAAAAGAATTGAAAAATTGGGAGTCAAACAGATTTGTTTCTGTATCCTCTATTCAATTCCATAGATTTATATGTCTATTTTTACGTCAGTACTATACTATTTTTGTTAAAATTTACATATTTAAATTGGGTATTATGGTATCTCCAGCATTTGTCTTTGTTCAGAATTGCTTTGATTATTCTAGAGATTTTATATGTATCATGATAATAGCACAAGAAGAGGTGAGGGAATGGAGTGATACTGAAGAAAAGTTTGTATATCTTTTTATAAATTGAGTCAGTATTTATAGAATATATGTGTGTGTGTGTGTGTGTGTGTGTGTATAATAGGAACCACTAAGAGTATTTTTTAAATGCAGTAAAACAGTTAGGATGTTAAAACACTGAACTAGAAAATACTATGGTAACTGATTAAAAAAAAATTCTAAAAAAATGTAAAAAAAGGTCCAGCAAGATAGGTCAGTGGATTAAAGTGCCTGCTTAGGCAAGCTTAGGTAAGTGTAAAGGACCACAGTTGGTTCCTGGCACACATGCCATACAAGCCCTGCCTCCAGGGAAAGCTGAGCTGGCCACAGAGTCTCAGCATAGTGGTGCATGCCTGTAATTCCAGGGCTGGGGAGGCTGAAAGCAGGAGGATCACCATGAGTCCGAGCTGCACAGTGAGACTCTGTATCAACCAAATACATTAAAAATAGTAATAATAAGTGAAAAAGACAGCAACACAGGCCTAAATCATCAAAAAGTCATAGTACCTAGAAAAGCTATACTGAAATGACACATAAAATCCTACCTGGTTTATAACTATATTAAGCAGAAACAAATTTAAGAATAATTTTTAAGATGTTTTAGATAATTGATTTCAAATCCTGTCTGTTACCTATACTACAAAAAGTAACAGCTCTGTCACTACTGTTAATTCTGGAAAAGAATGGGGAGGTACGATGTCCTCCAGCTGGGGCTGTCGGAATTCCTTTGGATGTGACGAGTTATCACTCCAGGAGGATGCACTGTGGTACACTCAGAAGTTAACAATCAACCCAGCTGCAGGAGAGGAGATTAAGACAAACAACTGGCTGAACACCCGTCCTTTACATTCATTTTGTCCTTGACTCCTCCAATAATCCTCTGGGCAGGTGTCATCATCACCATCCTCAGAGAAGTGAAAAGCCATGCAGCTCCAGCACCAGGTCCTCGGACCCAAAGGTGCACAACACCAATAGGTAGGAGGAAAGGCAGGGGCATGGCCGAAGGTTCCTGGGTGTCACTCTTTCTCAGAGTATGTTCTGCCTCTCATTTACCATTGAGTGCACAGCCATCATTTCCATATACTATAGCGTGGTCTGTGTCAGTTACTAAACCATGTTACTTATCTATGTTGTACCTGGAAAAATAAACGTGTTCAATGAATGGAAAATTGAGCACAGTGTTTGATAACCCAAATGACACCATGAGGCATTATATGACTATTTTTACACAGGTGGGGTACAGAGGTCGATTCAGGCTGGGCAGTCTGAGGAAAGGGAATCATTCAAGCATTTCCCAGACTTCAAAACCCAAGATTTTCCCATGAGTATCCCTCCCTGGAGAATATCACTAGTTGAGGATTTTGCTCTTAGGTTCTGAGAATGTGTCATTTGGCTTGGAAGTCTGTTTAGTACTTGTGATGGTTTCCTCCTCAGCAGTGGACCCTGAGGAAAGGATGATGCATATACTTGTGGCTTATTAGGAGGCAATCCTAGGAATCATGAGTAAAGGAGAAAGGGAGGGGATCATTGACATGAAGATAGCCTGAAAGTACAGTCAAGCCAGTGAACACTGTGGGGACTAGACTTCATCCCAGTGGAGAGAGCTAAGGACCAAGGATGATGGAAGAAGAATGAGAATAGCTCCAGGCTGAACAGCATGGAATAAAGCTGAGAATCAGCCAGTGACCTACAGGCTGCCCAAAGAGCTTGGAGCATCTCTAAGCAAATGGTGAACCTGTAGTTAAGATCATCCTGGGCACTGAGATTTTCCCAAGAAAGAGCTATTGAAAGCCAGAAAAGTAGATATGTGTGAATGACTAGGTAGATCATATTTAGGGGAAAATAATCTAAGAGTGATAAAAAGTTAATTATGTTATCTGTCAATTCAAAGGACCTCTCTCTCAATAACCTAATAGGATGATTCATAAAAGTTCACAAACTTAGGGTCATGGAAACAGCTCAGTGGGATAAGTGCTTGCCTGGCAAGTGCAAGGTCCTGAGTTTGATCCTTAGTAAAAAAGGGAAAAAAAAAAAAAAGTTCACAAACCGATTCCAAATGTTATAAAGAACAGAAGGCCCAGAAAAGCCAAGACAATCCTGAAGAGGGATAAAGGTTGCACAAACTTTCTTGAATAGAACTAGTCTCACACAGATGCACTCATTATAGTATGGCCAGACGCAGTGGTGCACACCTGTAATCCCAGCCCTCAGGAGGCTGAGCAGGAGGACAGAGTACTACATAGTGAGTTTCAAGTCCAACCTGAACTACAGAGCAAGAGCCTAAAAGAAAAAAGTGGCATGTGTCATGACAAGAATAGAGAAATCAGATAGAGATTCCTGGAATGGACCCATGGAGGCCCCTGGTTAAACAGAGCAGAGAACCTGAGACTTCAGGGTAGAGAGGTGAGCTCTTTCATGCTATGAGTCTGCCAGATTTTGTTGACTTCCTTCCCTCTAATCCCAAAGCACTGAGGCTTCCTCACAAGGTCTTGTACCTTTCTGCTATACTTGCTTATGTGCAATCATTTCCCTGTGTACTTTTACGCAGTAGTTGAAACAAGGTAAGGATCTTGAGGGCTCATTTATTTGATCTTCCATTTATTGCTGTACCCCTGCATCTTTTCAGAACCAGAAGCCCATTTTAAAATCAGAAGAGACAGTGTAATCCACAGGTGCTCCGTTCACTATTTCCTTTGAAAATTTCGGGTTTGAAATTCCTAGATTTAGTCTTAGTAGAGAATCCACTGCTGAGATAAACCCTAGGTAAAGCATGGCACGGGCACTATTTTTCTTCTCCAAAATGCATGGCAAATAACATTCATCTCACATGTTAGTTTCTAAAGTGTTAGTTTCCATGATCCCAAAGCCAAGTCCCAGCTCATGAAAAAGAAGGGCAAACTGATTATTAAGGATGCCACAGGTACAGTAAAGGCCAAGAATTTATCATTCTTTAATTTATACATTCCTATCTAGAAAGGCATCATTATTATTTCACAAATATGGGGTGTTTGGTATTATTAGTCAAAATAATGAATTAACAAACACTTCTTTCCACAGAGTATTTGTCCTTAAAGCATTTGGCTAGAATCTGCTGCATAAATTAGGTATATGCATCATGCCACAGCTCTGGCAGCTGGGAGGGAAGCTATACCCCAAAGAGTTAAGCTATTTGGCTTTGGCAGGCCAACAGCTAGTGTGAAAATAGGATGCACTGTGCAAAGTTCTCAATCTAAAAGACATTTGCACATAATCATGTATTTGAATGGCATAGCTATCACTCATTATCATCTTGAACTTTATTACTTTTAAATAATTTGAACAATAGGAAAGCCAGAGGGTAAGCTAAGCCTATCATGTCATTTTGTTTATTCAATATATTTATAATTCATTTCTTTACAAAAAAAAAGAGTTGAAACTGCTCACAATAGCCATGCACAAACTTGTTACCAACATGATATCCTTAAAAAATGACTGGTTATTTTCTGTCCAAAACAATTCAATATGTATCAACTCAATATTCCTTTAATTGGTCTCATTTAGTGTGAAAGCTAAATGCATAGCCTTGCAGTGGTGTAAAATAATGACGCAACTATGTTCATAAGAAGTACTTCTGGAACAAGGAGGCAGAATTGGAAGTTTGAGCCCAGCCTGTACAATTCAGCAAGACTCTGTCACTCTTTTTTTTTCTAAAGTGATGGTGAGGGCTGGCCAAATAGTTCAGTGGATTAAAGCACATACAATGAGGTGCAGGGGCCAAGGGTTCAATCCCCAGACCTGCCACGCCGGCCCCTCCACCAGGGTACACTGAGACAGCAGCAATTGAGACTGGGTGTGGTGGCGTGTGCCTGTAATCCCAGCTCTTGGGAGGCTGTAAACAGGTGGATCACTATGAGTCTGATCTAGTAGTGAGACCCTGAACACCCTGGAGACCCTTCTCTAAAATAGAATAATAATAATAATAATAGTGATAATAATAAAGTGATGGTGACATGGCTCAGTGTGAAGGTTCTGAATTCATCCCTGGCATAACAAAAAGAAAAAAAATCAGCTTCAGAAAATACAAGTTTGATACACAAGGAGTCAAATAATAAATACAGTCTAATTTAAGATGTAACTGAATTTTTAACATGAAGTCTTGATTTGGGGTGTAGGTTTTCCATTCTAGTTAAGCCAGCACTTGGCTTAGTTACGCTTGGATCACCAATGACTTTCGATATGCAGTTAGTGAATTGTGTCAATGTCTCCAGGCACAAAACATTTTCTCCCCATTGCTCAAATCTCCTGATTGTCTCACTGTTCGTCTCTGAACTGCACAGAACCTAACTATCCATCTCAGAACTTTTAGTCCTAAGTATTGTTTTGTTGCTAAAGACCTGGTTTTTGTCCAAAGCTACATAGCCAACCAATAGTAAAAACAGGATTAGAGTGCTCAGCAATCTTCCTTTTTATCAAAGATAAAAATAAGGGCCTTAAATCTTCAATAGAACTATTCTAGGCCAGCTGTATTTGTTTGTTTGCTTATATCCCTTACTCTCACTTAAAATGTCTTATATTGTTGTTTTTATATGAAATTGATTTCGCATAATAAAAAAAAAAGTGAAGGGGCTTGAGAGAAATTAGGTGAGCCCAAGAAGTGGTTTCAATAAATTAAACATACTCATAAGTTTTCACACTAATATGAAAAATGGGTCATCAAATAATTTAATGTCACATTCCAGCAGCAGAGCAAGGGGAAAAGAGCCTAATTCCTGTTAGCTATCAGATCATAAAGGTCTAGATTCTCTGGAGAAATGTGAGCACTCTTGGTCCTACAGTCTTGGTGCTATTTTTCCTGGGTGTCCTTACAAAATGCACTGGTTCTGTTGACTGAACAGTAAATTCTGGCAGGTTGATTCTTCAGCCATTCTGTATGCCCCTGGGAAGCCACTAACCAGGACCACGGAAGCCTCCAACTAAGATGCCAGAACATCATAATTCAGGTGAAGAGCCCACCAACAGTCTGACTTTACTTGGGGCTGACACTCAACACTGAGCTAAACAGCCTGAGATTTACATACTATGCTGCAACATAGTACGCTGGGTATTTCTATAAATATCTTATTGTCTGTGCAATTCTTTTGGGATAGAATTTCCTGAAAACTGGGTTTTTAATAAGGATTAAGCAATGGAATGCTCCTCTCTATAGATGTCACATGCTCTGTCAAGAACTTGGAGAACAAATAATCAGTGCTGCTCAGTCTTGTTAGCAAAATGAAAGTGCTATCTCAAAACACGGACTAGAGAACCCTAAAAGAACTAAGGCAAGCAAAACCCTTCTGCTTTTAGGGTCTCTAAGCCACTGCCCTGACTCCACCATTGTCTCAGGAGACTGGTAATTAAGAAATGCAAAGTGCAAATGTTTGGACTGGTTTTTAAAGCATGACTATAACATGCTGTTACATGGTTAACAGGATCCTGAATGTGGAGAACAAAAGTCAGTGTTGGGTCCAAAGCAAGGTACAGCAAGACCTTGCCTCTGTAACCATTATGCTAAGGTAGCTGAGTTATCCAATCACAGCAGTTTCTCTGAATCCCCTTGCTCCTTAACAATCATGCTGGTGCTCTCAGAAACAAAAGAGGCTCCTCCTTCTGACTCCTCTGCAGCCATGCTTCTCCATTCTTGCTGCAACCAAAATCACATCAGGAAAGCCTTGAAAATGCCTTGCATTCAGACTGCACCTAAGTCCCATGACCCTCTAAGGTCTAGGATGGGATCCTCAAAAGATACCAAGAACATATTCAGAGATGACACTGTGCATGAACCCTGCAGCCCTGGTGTCTGGAAGTCTGGGAGGAAATAGAGGAAGGGGTCTGATGAAGGACTGGGGGACTGTGCTGTGACAGGAGGAGCCACGTCCTGTGGCTCTGGCTGCAAATGTAGGCGGCCCTCACACACAAAGGGCCTTGTGCCTGCATCCCTGCTGAAAATCACGCCTCCACCAAAGATCCACCCGTGGTCAGAAATCCATCGTTACTAAGACTTAAATGACAGTAATCAAGGAGGGTCAGAAAGAGGAAGGGTGAACATGGAAGGAGGCAATGACTACTTACAAGAGGGCTGAGGGTGGGAGAGAGAGGCATAGAGGAAATAACTGCTCCTTTCAATCCTAACTTTCACCATGGCTGTTGAACTCTGGGGTGAAAGTCTTCGGGCCAGATCTATGTTGAGAATGTCTTGGTGGGGATTTTGAGGTATAGTACAGTCCAAAAAGACAAGGATCATAGGTCCATACCAATGTAATGTACAAGTATATGCTCCTGAAGATACTCATTGCTTTCTCTAGCCTAACATATTTGTGGAAGGGGACGTTCTACAAAAAAAGTAGACTTGCAAAAGGAAAAGAGCACATTTCCACCTTTGTATGGTCCCTAAAGAAAAAAGAATTAATTACATAAAATCATAAGTGAGTAATTTTAATAGAAATTTAATCTATGTATTATCCCAGTCCCCACCCCTAGTAGTCTGTTTACAAAGCAAGAAGAGATGTTTAATGATGTACTCTTATACTTTGCAAATTGGTCACATTTTTTGTTTTTTTGATTTATGTATTTGGTACAGGCTTGCATTATGCAGCTCAGACTCATAGTGATCCTCGGGTTTTCAGTCTCCCCAGTGCTGGGATTACAGGTGCGTGCCACCACCTCCAGACTTGTTCATAGGCTCAGCATGCACTGGGGCCTGGCCAGCTAAGCATGGGGGACCAGGGGTCAAACACCCAGTCCCTGCACTTGCCAGAGCAGTTGCATAGTCCACCGAGCTATCTCGCCAGCCCTTGGATCATGCTTTTGTTGGACTGCTGTATATCATCCAGTTTTTACATATGCTTATTAAATTTCAGACATCCAAAGCCATCAAATCGTAAATCACTCAGGTACCTTGGTTACATTTCCTCGTTACTAGTTAAGCCTTGGTGATCCAATATTAAAGATTGATATAGACCTTCAAGGTTGGGCTGGGGAGGTATCCCAATGGTCTAAGTGCCTGCCTCTGGCAAGCACAAGGACCTGAGTTTGATCCCTGGTACCGTGTGTTCTGTGCAAGCCCTGGAACCTAAAGTGGTAGCACACACCTGTAATCCTAGCACTGGGGAGGCTGAGACAAAAGGATCAGAATAAGTCTGAACTGTGTAGTGAGAACCCACATCAAAGAAAAAACAAACACTTGCAAGGTTGCTATACTGAAAAAATTAATACGTAATAATTTTACCTGAAGAAAGAATACATCCTGAGCTTAATTAACCCCAGTCAAAGAGTGGCAGTTTCTACCCTGAATTCCATCCATATCCAGCATCATACACAGCATTGATCATTACAATTTTACAAATCTGAATGCACCCTGGGCAACTTGGCAACTTCGTGAGACCTTGTCTCAAAATTTTAAAAAAGTAAAGAAGGGCTAGAAATGTAGCCCAGTGAAAAGATCCTATTTTTAATCTCTAGTTCTTCACAAAAAAAAAAAAAAAACCAACCAAGAAAATTAGTGCAAATTGCAGTGGACTGAAAACGGGCAATCTAACTTGCATAGTGCATACAAGCGTGATGGATATGTGGCGTGTGCAAGCTGACCCAGCAAGAAAATACAGGATGATATTGTATGGCAGCAGGGTTGTACTTTAAGATTTTACCTATTGATCATATGTGAGGGGAATATTTATAGTATGTTGCACATTGGGCCATTTACCATAATGCACCCAGCTAATTAGGAAATCAATATGTAAAATTATCTAATTAAAATAGCTCAAGGTCTTTTTAAAAATGAGCAACTTGTAATGCCCAGCTGAACTGAATCAGGGTGGTGCTGGGTATGGAAGGCCCAATTGCGAATTGCTGCCAACAGCATAAGAGAATGGGGAGGGGGGAGACAGTGCCGCTGATTCCCCTGGAGAAGTGTATTGTGCCGGTTTTCCTGATGTGAACTCAACTCTTCTCATTATCAGAGGAGCTCAGGTCCTTGCTGTCACTGAGGATGGCACCGTTCTCTTCAGGAGCTGTTCCTTACCCTGAGCGTCCCTTCCTGGCGCCCTTGTAGATCCCTCAGCCTGCTGGCACAGATCCTTCATCACTAGCATCACATACTTTCTAGCTTCCATCACTGACCCGTGGGCCTTCCCAGCACAGATCCTTGGGACACTGTCGTGAATTCTAGGCCTCCACCCCTCCATCTGGACTCCCGTAGGACATTGGCATGGGGTTTAGGTCTTCAGGTGGACTCGTGCAGGACAGTGCCGTGGGATTTAGGCCTTCAGCTGGATCCTTTGGCTCTGTATAGCATAGGCATCCCAACTCTTGTAAACGCCAACTATAACACAAACATTTTCAAAAACTCAAGAAAATCCATTTTTTTTATAGGTAAGGAAGTACATCCATTATTTGTAAAATGGAAGGAAATAATTATTTGCAAATTTCAAAATAGAAAACAATGTAGAATTATTCATCTCGCAACACTGGTCGTTTTCTTCTTGGTAGAACAAGCCACTCTTCTAGTTCTTTGCCTTTCAGGAAAGAGGCTGGAATCCAACAGCCTTGCTTTAGTTTGATACAGAGTTCTTAAAGCCTGTGATTTCAAGTTAAGAACTGAAGAACAGGACACCCTGAGGGTCAGAGAGTCACAGAAGATCATAGCCTGTGGGTAGACTCCTGCTGCCCACGATTTCCTTTTCTTGAAACATAGCCATAGGCCATATGCAATTATCAGTTAAAATAAACACATCATTAAAAGATAATTTGAAACATGTAGCAAGGACCACCTATGAAACTGAAACCATATACAAGCACATTGTACATAAGAATTTTTATTTCAAACTTAGGGAATAGTTAATATTCCCACTTCACAGATAAAACATTAAGTCAAAGTTAGAATTACCTGGTGAGGGCCACACATCCAGAAGGTGACACGCTTAATCCCTACACAAGTCTATCTCTTTTGCCAAACATTACTGTCTCAAAGATGATCAGAAGACACTGGAGAGTCAAAGCAAAACAGGCTTTTATAACTCTTTCTTTTTTTTGGTACAGGGTCTCGCTACACAGTTCAGATTCATAGTGATCTTCCTGTCTCAGCCTCCCTAGTGATAGAATTACAGGCATGTGCCACTGTGTCCAGCTCTGGGGCTGGCATGGCATGTGGTACTGGAGATTGAACTTGGGTCCCTGGGCTTGCCAAACAGGCACTTAGACCACAGAGCTATCTCCCCAGCTCTTTAATAATTATTTATGTATGTGTTCATTAATTAATTCATATTAGACACAGGTGACTTAGTTGCATACTGATTAACATCATAACTTTTGGGGTCAAATTCTAGATCCATCACTTGTTATCTTGGTAACTTGGGTCCAGTCACTTAACCTTGACTCATACATAGGACACTATGATGGAAACTGCTTCAAGCAGTTGTTAATCAAGGATTAAATGAAATGGCTAGACAGATCCTTTGGTTTGGAGCCTGAATATGTTAACAACAGCTTGTGTTGGTATTGGTGGTGGTGATGATGATAAAGGTAGTAATGCTGTGGTGCCAGAAGTAAAGTTATCACTTCTCTACTAAGAAAAGCTGACACAGAAGGCTAAACAAGGGTCAGAGACCCTTGAATCTGACAGCCCAATAGGACCTGAAGGATTCTTCTGTTCCTCACTCTATGGCTCCCAAAGGAACCACAACTGACAGAGCCACATGAATGCAACACAGTACACCACTGAGCCTTCACCGGGCCAGAAACATGTACAGTCTTTGTCTATGCTCCTGAGTCTGGAAGAAGAAGGTAAATCCCCTGGGCTCTGCAGACAACCAGGTGCTGTGGTAGGACCATTTTCCAGCACTCTGTGAAAGCCCGCATTTTCCACTGGGCTTCTTTCCCAGGGTAATGCTCCTCAGAGCCCTGGCTAGTTTGCTCACATTCACTGTAGGCCACAAGCAAACAACAGTATTGGGACCCCTTCCTCCAACCTTCATCCAGATGTTTGACACCATGGAACTAGACAGCACCACAGTTGCCTTTAGATGATTTACAAAATTAATTTTAAAGGCTGGATGTGGAAAACAGGACATCATAGGTTTTTTGTTGTTGTTGTTGTTTTTTTACAGTGATATTTGGACCCTCAGGAAAGGATCTGGGAATCCAAAGGGGAAAAGCACAGTGGTTCTATGACCTGGGGTGTCTTCTTAACTCCCATCAACTCCTGACCTCCTTCCAAAAGCATTTTGTTGGCTCCTAGTCCTGTCCCTGTTCAATTGCCACCCTGAAAATCTCACAGTCATTCCTCCAATTAGGAAATGAGAAAATCGAGACAATAACAACAGCTTCCACAGCAGATTGGTAATATGGCTGCTAAAGGTCCCTTCTCTCAGGAGTTTGAAATTTCAGCCAGAGTAAGAAGATCTGGGTAGAGCTTACAAATTTAGCTCTCTCTTGCCTCTCTGTTCACTTGCACATGATGATTTTATTAAAATGATACAGTGTTTTTATTTGCCATGAAATCTCCATTCCACAATTCTAATGGGGTTCAGATGGTTTTACCTGATAGGTGAACTTTTAGAAACTTTTTCAGCCCATGGTCTCAATTAGAAATGTTAATGCCCTCCAATGGCATAAAAATTGTAGTTTAAAGACAACACTAGGCTATAAATGGGAAAATAATCATATTAATGAATAATAGTTGCAATGTTTTTTTTTCCTTCTAACTTGACTCCATTTTGCCTTCATATTCCCACAGGATGTAAGGGTTTTATTTGGGATTTTGTGTTGGGAGGATGCCGATGCCCTGTGCTCTCTAGCTCTCTCTCCCCAGCAGAGCTGGGTATATGGGAATCACTGGATCACAAGGCAAGATTTGGAGCAAGAGAGTGGTAGAGACAGGACTTCAGAACATACACTAAGCTTCTGGCCCATAGCAGCTAACATTGGCTTCTTTGTTCCCAAAACAGTAGAGATGTTTTATTTGCCCTGGTGAAATAACCAAAGTATTCAAGATATACAATGTCTCTTAGGAAATACATTAGCTGTGAAAAGAAAAAGAAAAAAAAGGAAATATACTAGCTGTGATATGTGCAGGGACTATTACATCTAGACATTATTGCAGAGTGTATCTTATGCTCTGTAATCCTCACAATACCTTTATCTAGAGATACTATTATCATTCCCTTTTTTTTTCAGGAAATAAAGGAAAGGGAAAATAACAGGTCTAAAATCCCCAACTACTGAATGAGGAAGCCAGCATTCAGATGCCCTCTGAGGCCCTCACTGCAACTGTGAGGCTTTGGTGTGAAGCTCTTCCTGGCCCTTTGATCTATGAGCTCTTAACTTCACTCAAAATCATCCTTTCCACATCTGAAAACTCAAAGCAGTAATGCCCACTCCACTAGGAGTGTTTTAAGGAGTAGTGAGATTAATGTGCAATATGCCAATTTCTGCCTAGAAGCATTTGATTTTTGGTAATTACTCTTAAGGCAAAGAGGCAAAAAAGTACCTGGCTTGGGGATTCAGTTTTTTATATGCCAGTCCCAATTTTATCTCTACGTTTTGTTTTCCTTCTGTGAAATGAAAGCATGGGTAGAAACATATTCTTAGTGGAATTTATATCATAAGCTACTAGGGAATTTAACAAATAGTCAAAAAGAGGGGCACCAAAAGGAGAAGCATACATACTTGTAATCCCAGCACTCTGAGAGGCTGAGGTAGAAAGATTGCAAGTTCAAACCCAAGCAGACTAAGTGCCTGCTTAGGCAAGCACAGGGACCAGGGGCTTTGATACCAGGTACCACATGCCACACCGTCCCTGCCCCCAGGCACACTGAGCCAGGCACCAAGACCTGGTATGGTCTGTAATCCCAGAGCTGAGGAGGCTGGGACAGGAGGATCACTATCAGTCCAAGCTCCATAGAGAGATCCTGTACCAAATACATTTTTTAAAAAGACCTGGAATTTAATGAGTTCATAAGACTTGGTCCTGAAATTTAAAAAAAAATGAAAAAAGGCTAAGGATGTAGCTAGGGTCAAAGTCATAAATTCAAACTCTAGCATCCAATAGATGGAGAATGAATGAAACTTACTGGCATCTACCATTACAGAAGAAAGAAGGTAGCAGGGACCTGCCGTCCTACTTGGTCAGCAGAATAGCACCACAGATGCTGTATCTTTAATTAAGACTAATTAAACTGTACACCATGTGCTTTTTCCTCATGCCATGGCAAATGTATAGAGATTTGAATCAGCTCTCCTATTTCTCAGCAACGTGATATCTTTTCAAATCCCTCCTTACTGGGTAGAGTTAGGGTACAAAAGATGTGGCTCGACCATCCCCCTAAACTCACACATGCAGGAAGGCACACATGCGAGCACACACGCACTTCATTCAAATTACTCAAAGGAAGTAACTTACTCACAGATGCAATTTAGCTGATTACACGCAATTATGACTACACATCTGCCATCCAAGCAGAGAGCTGCACTAGGTCCCATGTGACAACAGACAAAAATAGATTTATCTAAAGCATGGAGGCCTAAGAATTATCACACCAAATTTAAATGTTGAATGTTTGTCTTTCCCAGTGTGACTTCTTGATTTGCAGAAAAGCGTTTGGAGAAATAATAATAAAGAGAAGGCTCCCAGTCATTTCTGTTCACCAAGTGGCTTGTGCAAAACAACACTGTAATGAGTTAAGTGTAAATGAACCAGAAGCATATGGATTAGATTTCCCTTAAAATACACAAGATTTTTAAAGGAGGGAGAATGGAATGAAGTGTTTCCCCAAATTCAGTGCTCCTTGGAATTGCCTTTTCTAACGTGATTAAGAGTTAGTAATGGTGTTGAGGGAGTGTAGGGGTGTGGATTCACTTTGAACAGCATTTGGCAAATAGGAGTGGGGTGGGGAAAAGGTTCCTAACATCTCCTTTAAAGGGGACCATGCTTCTCCTTGGGCATCAACTAATTCATCCCAACCAGCATTTTTGATGAGTTAAGTGTAAATGAATCAGTACCATACGGATTAAATTTGAAATACACATGGGATTTAAAAATGAAGGGAAAAAGCACATGGTAAAGTATGTCTGGGGTTTTGCCAAACCCATAATGTTAAAAAAGAAAATAGTTTGAAACAATTGATGAATCCCTCGCGGACCCTGCCAACATCACCAGGCAGAGGACAACCATGGATGTTTCTGTGACCACGCGGGCCTCTCCTTCTCTAACCACAGTAGGAAAAATTCAGTTGAAATACTGTCACCTGCCTGTGGCCCACGTGGCTCCCTAATTTTAATACAGACTTTATACATTCAAAACAGGTCCATTTCTTAAGGAGGGAAAGAGCTAACTTACTTTAATGTGTTTGGTTGTGGCAGGGTCTCACTATGCAGTTCAGACTCATAGTGATCCTCCTGCTTTCAGCCTCCCCAGCGCAGGGATTACAAGTGCGCCCTGCTATGTCCAGACTCTCGCTGGCTCAGCCTGCCCTGGGGGTGGGGCTGGAGCAGCCTATGGAGCTGGGGATCTAACCATGGTCCCTGTGCTTGCCTAAGCTTACCTAAGTGAGCGCTTTAGTCCACTGAGATATCTCACCAGCCCCTAACTTATCTCTAAGCACACAACCATGTACATCTGGTTGTTCAGCCACTTGTTTCCCTAGATCAAAAATCAGCTTAATTGAATAGAGGCTGGAATCAATCCCTCCATGGGATCTTCAGTATGGGCTTATTCCACTTCCTCATTTAGTACCTGAATAAAGCAAGCCAACTTGGTGCTCAGTAAGCTTCGTGGAGCCACCCTGTTACCCGCATGGACCTGCTACCTTCCCCTCTGTGCAGATACTGTGGGTTGAACCATACTGTGTGTCTCACCACAATGTGTAGCCCCTGATGAGTGATTTCCTCATATGAGCATTAATCAAAAACCACCACTGGCCGGGCATGGTGGCGCATGCCTGTAATCCCAGCACTCAGGAGGCTGAAGCAAGAGGATTGTTGTGAGTTCAAGACCAGCCTGAGCTACAAAGTGAGCTTAAGGCCAGCCTGAACTGCATAGTGAGACCCTGTCTCAAAAAGACAAAAAAAAAAAAAAAAAAAAAAAAAAAAAAAAAAACTACCACTGTAAGAAAACTGACATCAAAACCCTAAGTGGACAGCATTTGAGTTAAAAGAAAGTATACTTTTCTTCTTTTATGTTTTTTTCAATTTGAGCCTACTTAACATTGTCATTCTGGCGACGGTTTCTCATGGGCTAAGAGTATCTCAAAAAAGACTGTCTCCCTGCCTGTGGAGCCCAGAAAGGTCAAGAACCCAGCATGGGAATTATAGCTCAGGGGTCTGAAGTACATTTCAAAGTAGAAATATGTCCAGGACAACTCCAGCAAAATTCATTAGGTCCAAGCCTTCTAAAGATTCCATTGTTATTTTAACAAATCTTTCCCAAATACTGGGAAACTCAAAGGACTTGGTAGCCCCAGGTATCATCCCAAAGAGAATCTGTGAGAGTCTCACTCTTTCCTCAATACAGCATTTCTGGCTTCTTAGACTACTCTCCAGCCTCTCTCCTTCCTCTGGAGCCCTCTGTTTCTTCCCTGAGGCCTCAAGCCACCCATCCTAGTCCACATAAAACCTCTGCAGCCACTTTAAAAGTTTAAATACATTGCAACCCATGAAATACCTGTTTCATTTTCAAGAAAACGAAGTATGTATAGCCAGGGCTCATTAAAGGACTTAAGGGAACATTAATTTTACTGTTTCCCTGCTTTGTTTATAAGGGTGGGAAGGGAGCGATTATTTGGAGATCTACATAAAAAATTTGAAAGTTACACTTTCCACTTTCCAGGGCTTTCAGCAACTCTACTCAGGTATGTCTTTATCAAAGTAAGTGAAAAGGCAGTTCCTTTGATAACATTTGAAAATAAGTTTCCTAAATAAATTTGAAAAAGCAGACATAACTCAGGCCTGTGTGTTTATACGGTGAGGGGATTGTCTTGAGACAGCCATGGAAACAGCTCGAAAATGCACCAATGAGCTAATAAACCAGGATGAGAGACCCATTTCAAAACAAACTGTCCTTTTTTAACCATTTCTTCCCGCCACACCCCCACATGGAACAGTGATACAAGATAGTTCAGAGAAATGACCCACAATTGGATTCACAATTACAGGAGAAAGTTACCCCCCTCTTCGTTGGAGGGCCTTTCTCACTTTTTAGCACAGCAGTTAAAGGGATGTTGTAACAATGAGCAGCTCTTTGAAATGAATTATGTCTGCGGCTTATGTACATTTACTTCTCAAATGACCAAACATCAGCAGAAAGGCTGGGCACAGGAGCTCATATATATGCTTAATTTTTTTCTGGAAAGCAATCAAACAAGGGGTCTTACAGGGGGGCCCACACTGAAACAAGACAGACAAGTTCACAGGCCACCTCTGGCATAAGATCGATTGTCCACCCTGGACCATTTAGCAAACAGTTTACACAGGCAGCCTGGATACTGAATTTAAATGAAATGAAAATGATTAGGAGAACTCTCTATAAAATAGACTTGATCTATATTAGGGAGCAGGCTAATTATAGGGATTGGCATATATGGAATCAAAGTGAAACACTATATGGGACTAGAGAGTGGTGGTCTTTTATACCAGGGTGGTCTGAAACCAGGATTTAATGTATGTACAATATACAAACATTTTTGACAGACCATTAACACCTATAATCTTGTAAATATTTGCAATTTTCTAGATCATAAATATAGTTGCATAAGCAGTTCTTTCAGAACATCATTTATACACCATTAAAGGTTAATTTACAAGTTAGTACCTTATAGAAAGAAGATATGTGGGCTTTATGTTCACTTTCTGTAAAGGGAGACTGGTGTCTCCAAAAGCAATTTGTAGCCCTCCTGTGGGTCTGACTGGAGTCCTATTCAAAGTACTATTTGAATTCTTTTCATCAGCTCATGTTCACAGCAAACTTAATCTTCTGTTTTAGAGCGGAGAAAAAAAGAGGCGAGAGAAAGATCTGAGGTCTTAGGACCATACTTCCAAGCATCCAACTGTTTATTTGAACAGTCTCTCTTGACACCATTCTCATTTGTCAATGTCCCTCTGATACCTGCTGTTGGACCCTAACCGCCATCCCAAAAGGCTTCCAACAGTTCCAGACTTAAAGACCCCCTTGGAGGGGCCAACTAACAATGAAAGGCTGACCTCTGAGCCTGCCATTGTGCAACATAGCACTTTATAAAGATCAAAGGGAGCAAGGAAAAGGGAAGGAAAGGTGTCTTGTGTGGTATGGTTTTCATCCTTCATCCAGGTAAGACAGTCTCTCTAAAGACACTGATGGAGACCCAAGGTCCTGGAGGAGCTGTCCACAAATGACGGAGGCAGGAAGATGCTGGGGGCCCCATGGGAAAAGAAAGGGCTTACAAATATAGGTCAAGTCCACGATGAGAAAGCCACAGAATGCAGTCAAGTGACCACAACGAATTTGTGTTGTCTCTAAAGATGCTGAACTGTGTAACTTATTCAACGTGCTGGAGCCTCTCTTCCTCTGCAGCAGGATTCCACAGATATCATTGCCTTTGTCTCTGAAATATGAACAGCCAGGCCTGCTGGCTGCCTGCCGGCCTGGCCTGGCATGGGGATTTTTCATGCATCGCCAGCCTACACTGTTTCTTAGACCTCCCAAACTTAGAGTCTCAATAAGATACCACAGCTGAATTTTAAAACATTTGCAGTCTAAAAACATTCTCCTTCCCTCCTTTTCTGTTGATGTGGGGAAATTTCTCCCCTGTGCTCTTCAGCTCCCTCAAAGGATACCAGACAGTTCTTCCCACCCGTGCAGCCCGAAATGTAATGTGGCAAATAGAGCATTTGGAGTCTAGTGGTTTGGATTCAAACCTTAAATCTGCCACTGTCAGCCTGAAAAATAATTTTGACTTAAGCCTGAGTTTTCTCATTTGTAAGTTACTACACTGGACAATTAGCAAGACAACTTCAAAATGCTTTTCCATGCCTTACAGTCTATCTTCCACATTTCCTCTCAGGGACCCATAAAACCTATGAAAATGCTCTCTTCTCTCTACAAACACTTTGTAGAATTTTGGAAGTAGTAACCAGAATCATTTTGCCATAAGCTCTGCCTTTATCTGTCATGCCCTGGCCCTATTATCATTTACCTTTAACTTTATGCACTACTTCACCTATATCTGAATGATTTCTATCACCTCCTTCTCTGTTCTACATCTCCCTTCTTGTGCCAATTCAATATTATTTTTTAAAAATCATAATGTGGATATAAGCTTGTAGGTCTTCTGGGAATAACAGATTCACAGGTATTTTGAGAACAAACCTAACATCTAAGCAAATACTTAAATGTTTAATAAAAGTGAAATCTGAGGCTAATGGCTGGGGAAGCTGAATAGCTGGAGGCCAGGTGTAGGACCCAGGCAGCCAGTCAAAGGGCAGAGTATTTGATAGAGAAGGCATACATGAGAAGGGTATTTTGGCTGGGGAGATAGCTTTGTGGTTTATGTGTCTGGTACAGTTTCAATCCCCGGTAATTCATGCCATGTTGGTCCTGGAACCCAGAGTGTGCCATGCTAGCCAGCAAAACCAGACAAGGTGGCACACTGGTAATCCCAGTGCTGGGGAGGCAGAGACAGGAGAATTAGTACAAGTCAGAGCTGTATAGCAAGACCCTGTACCAAAGAGAGAAAGAAAGAAAGAAAGAAAGAGAGAGAGAGAGAGAGAGAGAGAGAGAGAGAGAGAGAGAGAGGAAGGAAGGAAGGAAGGAAGGAAGGAAGGAAGGAAGGAAGGAAGGAAGGAAGGAAGGAAGAAAGAAAGGAAAGAAAAAAGGAAGGAAGGAAAGGGAAGGGAAGGAAGGAAGGAAGGAAGGAAGGAAGGAAGGAAGGAAGGAAGGAAGACAGAGAGAGAAAAAGAGAGAGAGAGAGAATGGCTGAGAAGGAGGGAAGGAGGGAGAGAGGAAGGGAGGACAGGAGGAAGGAAGGATTGCATAAAAACAAAGAAGGGTATTTAACTATGAAGAGTATCTTGCCATAGCCTTTTCTCTGGAACAACCAGAATAGAGAGCTTTTATGATCAGTAAATTATGAAATTTGACTTTCTTGATATTTTTCATTTGTGCTGAGTCATACATAACATTATTTTCCTGCATGCTGAGGTTAGATACGCTATCATACTGACTCTCAGAATATTCACTTTCCTTTTGTTCCTAATCCATGGCCTCCAAGCCAGGCCCTTTTGTACCAGAACAGTTAGGACATTTACTCTGTGAGATCCTACCTACATCTGAATCGGATTCTGTGTTGCCCTTAAGACACACCCTTATTCAGGATGTGTTCTATACTCCAACTGCGTCTTTGCTGTTCTCAAAAAAAATCACCAATAAATCTGAAAAGTGCCAAAGTAAAGAAAATAAAAGCATTTGGACACATTGTTGTGTTCTAATACTTACAGGAGCTAGCACTGCACTCAACGCATCTGGAGAGCTTTCATTTCCAACAATGGAGTCCAGTAGAATGTCCTGCAGGTGCTGAGGTCAGCAGACAGGAATGAAACTGGGTCAACTGGGAGATCTTTTCTGCTTCTCAGTTCAGATTGAAGGTCACTACCCACTATCTTTCATGACTTGACCCTCAAATCTATGCCCTTCTCAGCTGTAGAGACCACTCAAATATCACTCACCCTGAGGTCTTCATAAGCCACACAGCTTCACACCCAACACTGGTATATGTGCCAAACATTTTACCAGTTGTAGCCACCATTTTTAAATGAAAGTGACAGATACTGTTTGGAGAAAAATAATTTATTGACTTAAGAAATGCTGGAATCCAGAAAGTTATTTTATCAGTGCCTCTGCTCTTTCCTCCTACTGAGACTCAATTTTCTAGTGTCCACTGACACCATGTCTAGAATCTCCACATAGAAAAGAAGGCCCCTGATCACGTCAAGCCTATGTGCTATAAATCAATAATGCACATGGAAGAAGGCTGCTGTCCTTCTCTAAATTCCTCTTACCAAATGCACAGCAGTGTGATGGCTTCTTAGCAAGGTGATGTGCCAACTCCAACAGCTGAAACAAGGGCACAGGAGTTCCTGGTCTAGCCAGTGTGACAGCCCCACTTACCTGAGGGATTCATAAGGAAAATAAGCTGCAGGCTGACCACAAGGACACCAGCATGAATCTTGTTGATCTCGAAGGTATAAATTATCCAGTTTCCTTTAAAGTGCTGTCTTCCTGGACTGGGGTCTGATCCCTGGCCCCACTGGCCCCACCCCTGTGCGCACTGAGCCCACAGCCATGTCCAGGCATGGTGCTGCACACCTGTAATCCCAGTGCTAGGGATACTGAGTTGTGTAGTGAGGCACTGTGCCAAATATATAAAATGCTGTCTTCCTTAAGGAACAAAGAATCTTTATTTCCTTGTGCTTGGGCTCACATGGATGGCATCACTTTGCTCTTTCTCACAGTGGTTTTAAGGTTGTTTTTTTTTCCCTAGTCATTTCCTTTCCACTGATAGTAAGATCCTCCCAGACAGGAATGAGACTTTCTTTTTTTTTCTATTCTTGTTCCTCTTACTCAGCACTCTGCACTCATTTTCTCAGTCTGCAAATTTTTATTATGAATTCCATACCAGAAACTGCACTGAGTTCTAGACAGTGAGAACTTTAAGAACACAAGATGCTGGCCAGCAGGTGTAGCTCAATGGTAGAGCAATTGTCTAGACTGCACACAGTCCTGGGTTCCATTTTCTGCACCTAAAACACTGCAAATAATTAAACTCCAGTCCTTGCAGAATCTGTGATGCTAAGAATGGATGCTTTTCTCTCAGCTATAGGCAAAATGTTTTGTTTTTTTTTAGCAAGGCAGTTATATGACCTGCTCTGTTGCTTGCCTCTGTAATCCTCAAATATTGCAGGTATGGAATAAATTGAGTAACAAAAACTACCCAAGTTCAGAAAATGGAAAGTTCTGTGTTATAGCAGCCAAGAGATGTGCCTAGAAACAATGTTACGTATGAATTCTTTCTTACTTCTCTAATTACAATCTGGACTCTACCCTGGCCCTGTCCCAGTATAAAACATAAGAGGACACAAATTTATTTCACTTCTAGACAAGTTTAGTTCATTTGACACTACTTACAACCTTTCTGGAACACTCACTGTAAGTATTCATTTTCGTTATAGGTACCCTGAGTTGACACAGCCCTTCCAAACAACCCTGAGAAACAAACATAGAAGGAGCCATCCCCGTTTACATATGAGAAAGCTGAGGTGGTCACAGTGTAAGGCTGACCACCCCTCAGGGCGTGGAGCTCCTATGCGTTTCTCAGTGATGCCAGGGCGATGCCCCCTCTGAGCTACCTAAGGCTACAGCACAGCCTAAAATAGAGAGCAGCTCCTACCATCAAAAGTCTGGATCTCATGAGAACAAAGTCTGTGAACTTCTTAGGATAAGTCAGAATGGCTTTGGCGAAGCATAGCTTTAAGCCACAACATAACAAGGCCTTTGGCAAAGAAACAAGGAATACCAGGAACAAAGTGTCTGAAAGAAAAGTACAGTAGAATGTCACATATATCAAGCAGCTCTCACGGTCTGGAGATGAAAGAAATTAGAGCACGGGAAAATCACACCATGCTTGGGGCCCTCAGTTCTGTGAAGTTATCATTCAGGTCCTTATAAAACCCAACCCTACTCATCTCTTTCACTCTTTATTTTCACTTTTTAACCCAAACTCCTACAAAAAGAAATCCACTGCACATGGTTCTGATTCATTTACACTTAACTCATCAAGCTATGCTTAAGAACTATCTGGTGTCCAAAAATCTTTTGGAGTCTTTGTTTTTTCCTTTGCATGAGGCATTGAAAAATTTTATTTCTTGGCATGCTTGTGTTTGTGCTGAGCACATGTGACAGAGTGGGAACCCATGGTTGGCAATACCCTGGGCTCTAGAACAATGGGGACCCAGGAGCCCAAATAAGCTTGAAACAGGATAGCTTGTCACCCAGAAATGGGCACAGTGGGCTAGCATAGGAAGCAGCAAAAAAGCAGATAGGACTGCAGGCTTGCAAAAGAGTTGCACCCATCCTCCCATCTTCCATAGACAAATAAAGGGGAGATGAGCTACAGAATTGCTGGCTCCAAGGAAACAGTAACCCGAGGGATCTTGCTCACAAAGCAAGCTGTCTGTCTTAGTCCATTTTCCTTGCTATAATGAAAATATCTGAGGCTGAACATTTTATAAAGAAAAGAAATTTATTTAGCTCACAGTTTTGGAGGCTAAAAGTCCATGCCTGTTGAGGTACAATACTGCACAATTATACTGCCCACACTCTGATAAATTGAGGCAGGTATATCACAAGTTTGAGTCCTGCCTGGACAATTTAGTGATTTAGTGAGACTATGTCTCAAAATTATAAGTTACAAAAAGAAGAGAGAGAGAGAGTAAAAAAGCAAAAAAGAAAATCTAGAGATGAGGCTCAGTGTGAAGGTCTCCAGCTCAATTTTCAGTTCCACAAGCACTAGATACTCCAGGAGTAAACTCAAATAGCTTCTATTTAGCCTTGGGTTAGAACTTCACAGCAGATGGCATCCAAAGGGCAAAAGCATGTGTGAAATAGATCAAATAGTGAGATGGGAAGCTGGAGATTAAGAAGCAAGAATTGTTCTTTTTATAATAGCTCACATTTACAGAAATGGATCACCGTAACTAAGTCAATTGTTTTTAATCCAGCATCCTCGGTGACCTAACTGTCCCCCATTAGCCCCATCCCTTAAAGTTTGCATCACCTGCCCCATGTACGAAACCAAAATTCAATCACACAGATCCCTTGGAAGGACGTGCTCAGAGCACACCCAAACCGTGGCACTTTCCTAACCACTGTCATCATCCTTCCCTGAGGCTTCAGCTTCCAAACTTGTCAACCTTCAGTTCAGACACAAATCAGAGTGCACCCCTCCCTGGCTTAGGAATTCTCAATGACTTCCTGGACAACTTTGAATAAAACCCAAATTCCTTGCCACAGCCAAGATATTTCTTGTGACCATGACTTGCCCATTCCTCTAACCGAAGCCCCTACCACTTGTCCTCATTCTTTCCCATGCAGCTAAATATCTGTTCTTGGGCTTGAGCAGGCCAACCTCACCTCAACATCAAGATCTTTGAATTCTACTGTCTGCCTTAAGATAGGCACACAACTGGCTCCCCCCATTACTCTTTCTTCTTTCCAGGGCCACTTCCCTCATCATTCAAAATACAATAGCAGCCCCACACTAACTTGTTCTTTAATAGTTAATAATTTTTCAGTATGTACAACCTGATATTATTTTAATTATGTCTTTTGTTTATGTGATTACTTCTACTGACTCTCAGCAAAGTATAAATTCTATGAGGTTAGGTGTCTTTTGTCCTTGGTTACCTTGCATCTCCTATACCCAAACTAATACCTGACAGAAGGTAGTTCCTCAAAGAATGTTTTTCAATGGATTGGTAGATGGACGGATGGGTGTTCTTGACAACTGTTTTAATGCAAAGTTGTATGAAACCTGAAGAAGATAAATTATTATTATTCTCAGATGACATGATATGTTACATAGAAGACCCAAGACTGAGTAGAGTCAAGCACACCTGTATTGTAGCACTCGGGAGGCTAGGGCAAGAGAATACTTGTTAGTTAAACATCAACCTAGGCTACAAAGGAAGCTCATCGTGGGACCCTGACTCAAAAAGACAAAAAATAAATAAATAAAAAATAAAAACATACAAGACTTCTAAAACCCCACTGAAATACTTCTAGATTTGATAACCAAATTCAGTCACATAGCTGGATTTAAAGTCAAAACTCAAAAACTAATAATATTCCTGTACACAAACAATAAACTCACTGAGAGAGATCAGGAAACCACACACTTTATAATAGCATCCAAATTAAAAAAAAAAAAAAGAACTTAGAAATCAATCTAACAAATGAAGTAAATGACCTATATATTAAAAATTATAGTACTCGAGAAAAAAGATTAAACACGATTCAGGAAATGAAAAGACAGTCCTTGCTCATTGTTAGGGACAACCAACATTGCGAAAACGGCCATACACCAAAAATTGCTATACATATTCAAAGCAAGCCCAATTAAAATATTATCAGTATACCTTACAGGTCTAGATAAAACATTCCTAAAATACATTTGAAATGAGAAGAGACCTATAATAGCAAAAGCCATACTGGGAAACAAGAGAAAGGAAGGAGGCATCACAATCCCTGACTTGAAATTATACTACAAAGCTACTCTGATAAAATCAGCATACTAGTGGCAAAAAGACAGAGGTGACAATCAACAGGATGGACTAGAAGATCCAGACACAACTACGAACACATTCAGCCACCATAGACAAAAGAGCCAAACATGTTACCTAGAAGAAAAATAGCCTCTTTAACAAATGGTCTCGGAAAAACTGTCTTTTTATTGAGTTAATAATCATCCCCCTGGTTATTGCAGGCTGATGAGGCCTGCAATCTTCCAAATGAGTGTCCTGGAAAAGCTTAAGTAACAGAGACAAATGGTGTGATTTCAGGGCTCCAAGAAGATCAAAAACCCTCTCACAGAATTTGAGATTTTCTGGGGTTTTAGAAAAGTAACTTCTCTGGGTAGCCCAGATTTATTAGCTTTTCAAACAAAGTATGACCATACTAAAGAAAATGCATCTTCTGGCCCCTGATCCACCTGAGTCAATCCGGTGAGTCTGTGGGAGAACTCTCAGCTTCCCCATGCGCCATGCTGCGCCACGCCATCCGGAGCGCCAGACCTGCACTACAAACCCCCAGAGCCCCTACCGCAATCCTGCTGAGATAACTATTTTGAATCTTCTGGCCCCTAAACCACCCAAGTCCGTCCCTTTGAGTTTTTGGGAGAACTTTGCACTTCACTGTGCACCGCGTGATCCAGAGCCTCTACCTGCAAGACCAACAACTGAGTGATAAGTTTTGTAACTCTGTCAGCCCCTGATCCAGCCCACCACAGTCCAGTGAGTGTGTGGGACAGCTTTGGATCCCTAAGGTGCTCCCTAGGCCAGGGGCACAACAGAGGGGAACCACAGGCTCACAGTTGTGCCAGAAGGTCAGCAGCACAAAGGAGCTGAAAATAATAGCTAGATTCAGGCTAGGCATAACAGGATAATCTGAAAATTAATAGATTGGGATGCAAATCTCATTACACACTAAGGTTGTAACTGCACCAAAGCTCTACACAAAAGGTTAGAGGTCAGTGCTATACAAAATTACAAAGACAAAGAGCAAAATCAATCTCAGCCCTCGAGTCCACTAATAAGTGCTGAAGACAATAGCTCAGCTGAAATGAATGAATTAACAGAGATGGAAGAAAAGGAACAACAGCAGAAAGGTATAGAGGAACTCAGAACACAATTAACACCTGAAATAAAAAAATGAAATATTTAAATACATAGCATCTAAAGTAATGAAACAAATCCAGAAACATATGGGGGAAACCCAATGCCCACCTAGAACAAGTGCAGAGAACACTATTCCATCTGAAACATATGAATTAACAGCATCTCAAGAAAAGAAAAAACAGCAGAAATGTAAAGAGGAACTCAAAGCAGAAATAATTTCCAAAATAAAAAAAGAAATCTTTGAAATCATAGCATCTGAAGTACAGACTAAATTCCAAAACTATATCAAGGAAACACAATTTGGAAAAAACTCCTCAGTAAAAGAATTAATAGCTACCTCTAAAGAAACAAGGGTAAAAAATGGAGAACATTAGAAATATCATGGATTCCTTGAATGAGCAACACAGGAAAGAAATAGATCACATGAAGCAAAGTCAAAGAGATATAGAAGAACTTAAAAATTCAAATCACAAGCCTACAAAACTGTTTGAGTCAAAATGGAGACAGAGTTTGAAATTTTGAAGACACTGGTGCAGCTAGTGAAGAGGTGAGAAAGGATCTCTTAAAAACAATGAGAATGCAGGAAAAAAATAATCCATCACATGCAAGATGATGCCAGGATGAACAATGTGAGATTAATTGGTATTAGTGAGAATGAAGGAGTCAATACCAATGATATAAAAAGACTTTGAAGAAGAAGTAATCACAGAAAATTTCCCAAATATGAGGAAACAATCCAACACTCAGGTAACTAAAGCATACAGAACACCAAATGACTTCAACTCAAGTAAAAACACACCAAGACATATAATAGTCTCCAACACAAAAATAATATACTGAAAGCTGCTAGAGAGAAGAAACAGATCACATTCAAAGGAAAACGCATCAAAATTACACCTGACTTCTCTACACAAACCATGAAGGCAAGGAGAGCATGGTGCAGAGTTCTTCAAGTCCTGTAGGAAAACAAATTCCAGCCCTGCAAAACTCTTTTTCAAGATTGATGGAGATGTGAAATATTTCCACAACAAAGGACAACTAAAGAATTTCATGATGACAAAGCCATCCCTACACAGGCTACTGAAAGATGTTCTAGAGAGAGACCACAAAGACCAGAACTCCATGAATGAGAATGGAAGGAACCCACTAAAGAAGGCAAACAATTAAACACAGGATACAAAGGAGTAAATAGTAGGTAAATATCATGACAATCATAAGTCAACACATTTCAATGATAACCATTAATGAAAATGAACTCAATTCACCAATTAAGAGAAATAGAGTGGAACAGTGGATTAGGAAAGAAAATACAACAATATGTTGTATACAAGAAGCACATGTAACTCAAAGAGACATTCATAGGCTTAAAGTCAAAGGATGGAAAACAATACTACATGCCGCAGCATCAAAGAAAAAAGCAGAAGTAGCAATTCTGTTCTCAGAAAAAAAAAAAAAAAACCAACAATGATCAAACGAAACAAAGAAGGCCACTATATATTGGTGAGGGGAAAAATTCAAGAGGAAGAGATAACATTGATAAATATCTATGCATCAAACACAGGAGCACCCAACTATGTAAGACAAATCTTAATGGACATGAAAAATCTAATATCCAAGACCACAATCTTAACAGACATTAACACCCACTCATCTCAAAAAGATAGGTCAACCAGACAAAAAATTAGCAAGGAAGTAGCAGAACTGAACCAGAGCTTGGAACAAATGGACCTGGTGAACATATACACAATGGATCATTTTCTAAAATAGACCACACACTAGTCCATAGGTCATGCTTAAGTATATGCAAGAAAATAGAAATTATCCAATACATATTATCTGACCACAGTGCAATGAAAGTGGAAATAAATGACAAAAGAAAACCCCACTAAATATATGGGCATGAAACAATGCCCTAATCAGCAATCAATGGGTCACAGAACAAATTAAACAAGAAATTCAACAATATCTATAATTCAATGAAAATTCAGCCACAATGTACCAGATTTATGGTACACAATGAAAGCAGCTCTCAGAGGGAAAATCATAGCTACAAATTCACACATTACGAAAACAGAATGGGAATAAATAAACACCCTAATGTTGCACCTCTGAAATCTAGAAAAGGAAGAGCAAACCAAACTCAGAGCCCAAAGATGGTAAGAAATTGTAAAGATTAGAGCAGAAATTAATTCAATTGAGTGAAAAAAACAGTTCAAAGAATCAATGAATCACAAAGCTGGTTCTTTGAAACACTAAATAAAATTGGTAAGCCCCTAGCTAACCTCACCAAAAAAAGGAGAGAAAAAATTCAAATACAAGCAATAAGGAATAAGAAAGGTGAAATCACCACAGACCCAGTGGAAATTCAGAAGATTATCAATAGCTAAAAATTTAATACACTGTATTAATAAACTCAAACCCAAAAACCACATGATCATCACAATTGATGCAGAAAAAGCTTTTGACAAACTCCAACACTCATTCATGTTCAAAGTCCAACAGAAAATTGAAATAGAAGGCTTCTACCTCAATTTAATAAAAGCCACTTATGACAACCTAACAACTTATATAATTCTAATTGTGGAAATACTGAAATCTTTTACTCTTAGATCTTGTACAAGACAAGGATGTCCTCTATCACCCCTCCTATTCAATTTAGTTTGGAATCATTAGCTAAAGCCATGAGACAAGAAGGAGAAATAAAAGGAGTAAGAATAGATAAAGAAGTTAAATTATTACTATTTGCAAATGACATGACACTTTACTTGAAATATCCAAAAAAACTCCACCAAGAAGCTACTAGAATTGATACACAAATTCAATAGCATATCAGGATACAAAGTCAATACTAAAAAGTCCATAGCATTCCTCTACACAGGTAACAAACACACTGGGAGGGAAACTATAGAAACAATACCCTTTACAATAGCACCTAGGAAAATGAAATATTTTGGAATTCATCAAACCAAGGAAGTCAAAGAGCTTTTCACAGAAAATTACAGCACCCTAAGAAAAGAGATCATAGAGGATCTCAGAAAATGGAAAGATATTCCCTGCTCCTGGATAGGAAGAACCAACATCGTGAAGATTGCCATACTCCCAAAATTATTGTACAGATTTAACACAATCCCTATCAAACTGCCACCAACATACCTCCAAGACCTAGTGAAATCATTCCCAAAATTTATTTGGAACCACAAAAGACCTAGAATAGCAAAGGTAATCCTGGCCAACAAATACAAGGCAGGAGGCATCACAATTCCTGAACTTGAGATTATACTACAAAGCTACTATGATAAAATCAACATGGTATTGACAATGAAATAGACCTGAGGATCAATGAAATAGATTAAAAGATGCAGAGGCATCTACAATCACGCTCATCCACGTGATCATCGACAAAGGAGCCAAATATATTTACTAGAAGAAAGAAAGCCTCTTTAACAAGTGATGCTGGAAAACCTGGCTTTCTGCATGCCAAAAGCTAAAACTTGACACAGCTCTATCACCATGCACTAAGCTAAAGTCAAAATGGATTCAAGATCTAAACATTAAAACATTTTGGCCCAGCCTTTCAACATCAGTGAAGACTCATGACATAAGAGAACCTTATGAGAGTACTGTAACATCATGGAACTCAGTTGTGCCCCAAATTTTCTGATCAGGGAGATTATGGAGCCACAGAGGAATGTGATCGATGATCTATAGTGTGCCTAGGGAGAGTCACATGGAGAGAAAACTTTCTCTCAGGCTTTCACAGAGAGCAAACTGGTCAAGCAATGGCTGTGACTCATCCACATGGCTGAGACAGACAAAGGATCTACAGAGTGAGGTACAAGGTTACAAGATAAATCCTGAGGGGACTTGACTGACCTCATCAGATACAAAAGTTACATTTCTTGTTATATGGGTCTTGCTTTATCTCTATTTTAACCATCCAACAGAAAAGTATAAAAACGAGGTATATAACATAAGGTCATAATAATAAGCTGAGCTGTAAATGGCTCTAGTCAACAACTTCTTCAGATAACCCACCATTTTTGTGGACTGTTGGACTGTGTTGGATTGGTTTGCTGAATTCAAGCACCTATAATAATTTAATGACAATAGAATAACCATCTTTGACAGGACTAAACTACAAAATGGGTATACAAAGGAAGAACCATTCTGTGTTTGTATAAACAGTACAGTTAGGATAAATGTGTAGCACTTCTATGTAATTCTATGAGAAGAAAGATTTGCACTAATAGTGTTTGGATAGGATATCCTGTCTGCTTCTTGTAGTATGGATAACCACTAGGAAGTAATAATTTAAAAAGCATTAATAATTGAAACTCTAATTCAGCTTTAAAAAAAAAAGATAAGTATACAACTACATTCTCTTAAATCATTGATCAGAGGCATCTGCTCTAATAGTGTTTAGAGTATCATGTATGCACCTTATAAAATAAAAAGCCACTACGAAAACAATATGCAATGTATTAATTGTTGAATCTGTCCTACTAATTTTATGTGAAACTGTCTCATTGCTATTTGTTCTTCAATAAAATAAAAGAAAAAGAAAAAATAAAGAAAATGTAGGAATTTTCACAGGACTCAGAAATCCGTTCAAGGGTTGCTCCAAGTAACACATGTGTTAATTTAGGAGAACTATGTTAACCCCAGGAAGGTCTTCACCATAGAAGTCTGTAGCTACCACCTCCTGATAGTCCATTGGGAAGAGAACCAAACATCCTCAGCTCTGAGCTTTGAGGTGTCACAGCTTCATAGGACAATAGAGGCCTCATCAAGGACCAGTGACTCACCAGTTCACTTACTATGAGTCTGCTACCCATCTGCAAAGGGCCCACGTCTTGGAAAGCCTCACAGATAAACATGGAAGCCAAATGGTTCATATTAAATCTTGCTCAGAGACACTTTATAGTGGTCTCCATCAGCTTTCCATATCCTAAAGACTAAAACTAGATCCATGTCTATCACAATGTATGAAACTAAAGTCAAAATGGATTAAAAATCTAAACATTAAAAAAGAAACACTAGGGGGCCAGGTAGATGCCTCAGTGGAATAAGCACTTCCCTGGCAAGCTCAAGGGCATGAGTTCAATCCCCAGTTCCACCAAAAGAAAGAAAGAAAGAAGGAAGGAAGAAAGGAAGGAAGGAAGGAAGGAAGGAAGGAAGGAAGGAAGGAAGGAAGGAAAGAAGAAAGAAAGAAAGAAAGAAAGAAAGAAAGAAAGAAAGAA